>JAOCPU010000054.1:0-259836 GCA_035772785.1 Phlebiopsis flavidoalba
TGAGAGCTGCAAGCCAAAAGTTCGCGCGACGCCGAAGCACTCATAAGCCCGAAGTTGGGATACACGGTGCCCTAACTCTGGAACGAAAGCTCCATGAAGGTTGTGCGAGCTGACCAGGCGTTTGATCAGATATCGAGCAGCTTAGAGTTAACGACTTGAGGCGCGGAGGGTAGTTCCAAAGGTCTTGCATATTTAGTAGCAATAATCAGACAGGTCAGATCCATGTACGACATATGTCAGAAAATCGGACTCAAGTTTTGATGTAGGAGAAAAGATTTGTTTTGGAAACGCTAGGGTTAAGGTTCGTAGACGCCCGAGAGACGCCTCAATTCTGAATCGAACGGTAACAAAAATCGCACTTTCCCATCCCCCCCAACGGTTTTTCCCGAACCGAACTTTGGCGTTAGGCAAGAGATCCCCAATACCAAAATACGACGCGATTGGAAAACCGATTTATTACTTCCATAAATCGGTAACAAAAATGCAGTGGCTTTTAAATTGCACGTGGCAAGGATATCTACTCTTCAGAGCGGCCTGTCAGGCTATCCTAGGTAAAACTTCCGCCATCCATGTGCAGTTTTGTGCACACGGTTCGCTACCTGCATACCTCTGGCCTCTGCGTCCTAGGATATCTACCCTTCAGTTTGTTGGCTTGTGAATAAAACCCTCTAATTAGAGTCAAACCATCCGACGTCGGCCTCTCCCGTCATCAGCGACTCCTACCCAACCGTCAACCCCTGCTGTGTACAACTCTCTCCGCTCAAGCCAATGGCCCGCTCGGGGGGGCACACCCCACCTCTTTCAGATAGAAAGATGATTTGTAGCTTGAATCCCACAGGAGAACGATGCCCTTGCACTGCCCCGGCCATCCTTCAGTCACGTCTCTGGTTCTGACAATGAAAAAGGATCCACTGAAGTAAAGGCATACGACCCTCCGCAACCCCTCGGTCGCGGAGAGCATGAGAGGCCGTCAGATAAGGCAGAAGCCTGCTTGTCCACTAAGGTTTGAATCACGTACCAGGTGAGTTCTAGCTATACTGGTATGGCGACCATCACACGCGTTGTGGCCTTCCGGAATTGATACTATGAACTTGCTTAATTGTGATGTTCTCAGTAAAACCACCATATCGCTTGAAGACATATGCGAAGAAGAAATACCACCTCTGACCGACAAGTTCACCGCTGATGCCCGAACTGTTCTTCCAACGTGGACACCGATTCAAACACTATGGGTGACTCAGAACAAGTCAAGGTCGCCTTCTCCCACAATAGGTCATGGCAAACATAGCGTCAGTTGATCCCCATGACCATTCCTCCGATTCTGCTTACTTTGATATCAGCCTCCTGCGTCATTCTACGCAAAAACTGAAAGCTAAGACACGCGCGTTACGATCCTTTGGAGCCATACCAAAACGTCAAAAGGACGCCAAAACGTCAGGCTATTCTAACTGGGCTCTCAAAGAGCAGTATAATGCAACCTGTCCGTCATCCATTAAGCCAGCACCGCGCTTCGCAGCCTAGCACCTCTACCTCAGCACGGCAACGAGGCATCCAGCTCAGTGCGAGTTATTGGCACTCATCACCTGGGACACGAAAAAAACAAGGTAGAAGGCCGAGCCAGGACCGTAACCGATCACATCCCGTGTCATATCATACACCTCCCCAGATGAAGCATGGGCCTACAGGGACTTCGTCCAAGACCATCAACCGCAGCTTTCTCCACAAGACAAAGGAAGGGGCGATACGACAAGATAAGGGCAAGGGCAAAGGAAGAGCAGTGCGCGTTCTGTTGCCCGAACCACGAGGCTTCAGGTACTCGGATGACAGCAGTGAAAATCGAACCGGCGCACACGAGGATCTATTGTCAAGATTCCAGTGATTCCGCATCCTGCGTATCGCCGGTGACTCATTTCGAAGATTTACCCTTGGTCGACGAAGGCGTATGGACCAGTGATGCAGCCTGGGTAGGGTGTGCGATCTGGTAGGCAACAGCCAGCCCCAAAACGGAAAAGCTCCCAATCGCTCCGCGACTTCTCGTTGGCTTCGTGCACCGGGAAACTCATACTATCTTTGACGGTCGAAACTGCGTATTATGTTGGCAAGAAACCGGTCCGCATCGAAGAATTGGTAAGGTTGTAAAACCGTTATTTCTTACGCTCCATAGCTCCACCTGTGTTATTCAACTGACATATTCAATAGCCTGCGCTGGCGTCAGCCGGGTGGTCATGTCGTGCGAAGCGCAAGCGTGGCACACAGCTCCACATCAGCGTTACACACCCTTCCAACGCTCACGAACAAGCCGAGGCCTTTCAACAGCGCCATATCGTTACGGCAATTATTTGAACGTGACCACCGACAGCAGTGACAACACCGGATCCACCACGCAGCCCCCGCATGCCAGCAGACGGATTGAGTCAACTGCACAAGGACATGCTGAGTCGAGGTTCGCCGCCGCAAGCCCATGAACAATGTCAACACATCGATCTGCGTGCAGACTGCAGGCAAACCTCGAGCCCTTCCAGGTGAAGGCGGACAAGATGACCCCCGCCGCGACCGGCGAAGATAGAAGACAGACACTTTCTCATGCGGCGCCGGCTTCGTCTAAAACGACGCGACGCGGGTACTGTTGATTGACACGTGCGGAGTCAGAAGAGGTCGGTTGAAGCGCCTCCTGGATGTAAGGATCAACAAGGTGCTGAACGACGGGCCCCTCGCGAGGGGCGAATGGTATCTCGACCTCGATACTTTCGCCTGGCGCCAGCGCACGACGCACGCAACGAACCGGAATGCCCGCCTCCGCGACCGACACGGTGCAGAACACGGGCGCAAGTCTTGCCACCTCCCGCGCTCGCATTTGACACATCAAGAGTTAGAAGGGGTGGGGGGGGCCGGTCCATCCTCCGCTGTTGATGTTGCGGCGAACGCCTTTTCATCATTCTAAAACAGGTCGGGGAGGGAGAAGACCAAGGCTGCCCCGACGGAATGTTGAAGAACCCACGGCGTAAGGCTGTCGACGGAAGCCAAGGGGGACGGCCGAGAGAAAGAGCCCCCTTAACTGCACGGGCTATCTCCGGCTACTGTGGCGTTTGGACCACGCACGGGAGAATCTCACACGTTTCTGAAGCTCAAAATACCGCAACGCCCAGACTCCAAAGCAGCCAAAAACGTGGTATTCAAGCAGCCTCCGCCTGGATCGCGTGGTTCCGGCAGCTATTGAAGTCCTTGAGACAATGCATCTCTATCTGCCGAAGGCGCTTCCAATGCTCCTTGCGGGTTCGACTGCTCCGTCTCTGCCAGCAAGCCACACTTGCGGGTACGACTCTGAATCGGAAGGGGTCCACTCTCGTTCGGGGCAACGTTCCCCATTCCTCGCCAAGCAGTCTCCAGCCGTATGACCCAGGGAACGAAAAGATAGTTGTGTGGTGTTGAAGACGAGGAGGATGTCTTGGAATACCTCGACTTGTCAACTTGGGGCCAGACGCAGAACAGGACATCAACACCATTTCATCAAGGTGCCGCCGCGATACCCGCTGTCCTGCAACCCCTGGAGCCCAATGAGTGTGGCTCCGTCAGCGCGCCGCAACTGACTGTGGGAGCTGACGTTCCTCCTGTCTCTGCTCAGCTATCTTCAGCGCCGGAATCCAGCCTCGTCCCGGGGTTGATCTCCCTTGCAGAGATCCAACAGGCCCCTCCTCCACGTTCACACCCCCCAACCTCAACCCGAGCCCGAGCCTAGGGCCATCTCGCAGCCCAACCTCTCCGACGAACACATCGTAGAATATCAATCTTTTTGACGCTTTGCTCGGCCTCGCTCCTCATCAAAACATATGTGACAAACAAATTCGGCCGATGGAGCTACCGCCGCGGAGAGTGCGTTTCGCGGGAAGCTACTCCGTTGTCCTAGACGACAGGGGACCAAAGTCACTGAACGATGCAGCATTCGTCCGCAAGATTGGGACTCAGCTCAGGAGGGCACACTGCGGCGCGGGCGGCTACGTCGGGGACTTTCAGGTAAGCGCCGATGTCCCGCCTTCGATGCTTTCACCCAGGAGCGAGTTCTCACTGCTCTTTACACGCGTACAGGACTAGTCCCAATTCCCAAACCACATCAGTTGTTGATTCGACTATTCAGGTGATGGTAGGCTACGACTGCATGTGCACAAACCGGCCGCTCGTCCCATCCGCCTCGAATCCCGAGCGCATGGTGAAAGACAAGATGTGTGGCTTGGTACCGTGTGTGTGAGCGCACAGGAGGTGAGAGGCGAGAAGGTCTATCAGGGCGTCAAGGGCGTAAAGATCATTGTTCGTGTTCGACACACTAAGGTTCCATGTGGGAAATCGCTGTGCGTGCTTGCGTGTGTAACTCGAGATTGTACTAACACGTACGAAGATGGAGTATTCCGGTTCCGTCCGTATGCATCTTGCAAAGAAACGTGTGTGTACACTATCAGAGGTCAGCGTCACATCGTGATATAGATTACCCGCTCCTTTGGTGCTACACACTACATATCATGAAGTACTCTTCGTCTTCCGCATGTCCGTTGCGATGTCCATACTTCTTTGATCGCTCCCCAGCCCCCACACGGCGGCCCCCGCTTTACATATCCGCTTGCTGCTGTGCGACGACACCAAAGAGATGCAATGTTTGAGTAACCTCGTTCGTTTTCCCCTTTGGCCACAACGTCGCATCCTCTAAAGCATCCTTTTGATTCCAACAACAGCAGATAAAGCAAGCCAGGAAGATCTTCGCCGCGAGAAAGGACTTGAGAAATTTCGGTCTGGTTCCACGGAGGACCATTGATAAATCTTCAAAAGGGCGGATGGTGGATTCTAACAGTGATGGAATGAGTAGCTGGGAATAGTATCCCGAAGGTATCAGCGCTCAAGTATCCCACTTTCTCCATGACGCAAATGCTTGCGGGTGGTTTACAGCCGCTTAACTCATCAAACCCGGTTTAACCTGCATCCTCATCACGTCGTTGCATTGAAGCCCGATGACGTTAACACTCAATACAGACCCATGTATCTGGGGCTGGTGGTCCGTGGAAGTGAAGTACTGAACTCTCATAGTACCGCCTCTGCGCTGCGATATCAGACACCCGGATATCATGTCGACCACTCCAAGGATAAAAGTGACGCTCCTTCAACACGACTCTCGAAGGTCCTCCCAAAGCAAGCCCTCTCTCGTGCAGAAAGTCTCGTCAAGGTTTGGTGCAATATTCATGACTCTGTATTGCTTGTCTGACTTCCCTATAAGTTGCGAACATGGATTCGACTTCACCGGTGGTAGTCTCCAGCACATTGTCAGCGCTACTAGTGAAACTATCTACCCATGATTGACATTCATTCAGCCTTGGACCTTGCTTAATCGGCATCTTCCTCAATGTCGCGTGAGTCGTACATTGCTTCGATGTATGGCACCTGACGATGTGTCTTGACTTTCCACAGACTCTATGGGATCACTGTTGCGCAGACTCAAACATATTTTACAGTTTTTCGCAAGTGAGCATGATGTGTAAACATCCTTCACGCTGTTCCTTACCATGTTACGTCTTTCTAGGGACCCAAACTGGCTCAAAGCCTATGTGAGCGAGGATCACCTTTTCCATCAAAACATTCTGACCACAAATTCGCAGATCGCGGTGTTGTTCATGGCAGATTCAATGAATGCGGTGTGTTTAATGCAACATGGATATACAGGATTTTGATTCACAATTACGGTACGTTTCTAAAAGGGCCCCAAGTCCCGATGTCACAACCTCATCTGCGTTGTTACCCAGGAAACCCCAATGCATCGGCAGGATTGAAACTGGCGTATGTACAGCACCTATGAGATGTGTTGAGAGACTAAATGGTAGAATTTCATCTAACTCAGTCTTTCAATCGGGTGAGTGATGAGTCAGTCCTGCGAGTCTCCTCCGATGGCTGACCTATTTATAGAACAATCGCTGGCGGTAAATAATCCAGTTTACCTTCAATTATCACATTCAATTACTGACAACAAAACGCAAATGTTAGGGAATTGTAGCAACGATGGTGCAACTATTTTACGCACGAAGGATACTCATCTTAACTAAGAACAAATGGATCACTGTCTTTGTGTGGTACTCGCATCCCTGTCATCTGGATGTTCGTCATAGTTTCCAGCCAGTTCATAGAGTCTCGTTTTGACTTCTTCCAACAGTTTTTGCGCGGTCGGAACAGCTATCGCCATCAGCTTTGATACGGGTGTACTAGGTCTGTCTACGAAAATTGTCAGGTTAGTGTTGCATTACAACGTTATGGTCTGATCTAAAGGCCAACGTATACGTAGGGTTTCGCAATACCATGGCTAGTCTCGTGCGCATGCTGTGACACTACGATCGCAGTGACGCTCACAATGTATCTGGTTCGTTTCGTGATTTATTCCCACTCCTACTTATCTCTCATTATTCATTAGACTAAGCGCAAGACCGGTTTTACTTACACCGATAACGCTGTCAATAAGCTCATTGGGCGTACGTTCTTTACGGGCCGTGAATGGCTAAAAACTCACATTTTTGACGCGATAAGTGATTGTGTCCAACGGCCTACTGACTGCGTCCTTCACAATTTTACATTTAACCACATTCCTTTCCCTGGTGCGTTCAATTGCAATCGTTTGAGTCATCGATATTGATACTGTTCATGTACAGACGTCTGGGCTACACATGATCTTCAACTACGGAAACGTCAAGCTGTATACACCAATGCAGTCCTAGCCAGCTTGAACTCTCGTCGTGATCCCACCGTTGTTCATCATGACGAGGACAAGCTGAATGATCGTGGGGTACGTAATTTGTGCATCTCTATCCGAGTCATAGGTCAGCTAATGTTGGTACCCGAAAGCTGAACTTTGCTCACAAGTCCTCGATCAGAAGAGGTCCAGTCGAGGTAACTGACTTAGTTGGCTTGTCTCTGTGACCCCTATTCACTTCTCGACTTGCTATAGGGGTCACCGTGACAGAGGAGCGCCACGAGACAGTAGATATAGGCCCCCTGCCCAAGTCCGATTTGCCAGAGACAGCAGATACTACGGAGAGTTTTGATAGGACAAAAGATGGCCGGTAGTGTCTGAACCCCAACGGGTACCTCTGGGTCATGCTCATAAAACGATAAAAGCTCACGTTATTTGTTAAATATATAATGCATTGTCAAGATTCGCTAGAGCTTTGTAACTGCGGGTCCGTAGTGTTAAATATGTGCGAACAATCTGGTCATAAGTAATATATATATATACCCACATCGTTTTGCTTCATAGATATTGAGGTCACACGAATCGAGCTTACACAATAGATAGGCAGAGCGCCGTAGCAAGCTGTAACTGTTCTCAGCAGTGGAAAAACATACTATGTTCAGGCCTTTTCGAGTCCCTCAGAACTGGTGCTGAGGTTGCGCCATTCGGACGGCTTGGGGAGAGGGTCCCTCGTCTACTGTCTCATGTGTCTCTTCTTGAATAGTGAGCGACCTAATTACTGTATAGTTAACCAAATGAGATGAGGATCAGAGCATGGCCTGTGTACCTCCACAGGTTTACAAGACGTCTTCTTCACCGCAAACAGATTGCTCTACAATGGTATTAAAAACCAAATCTGGGACCGCTGCACTGTGTCAGAACACGCACCCAATTATCCTTCAATTTGGACACTGTCGATCGGGGTGCAGTCGGGATCCTGGCGAGCATTAAGGCTGGCCAACACCGAGTTACTGTATCTGTGGCATGCTTAAGTTTTTCGAGCTCTCGATTGGGAGCCCGCCGGCGCCTACAGCTTCACAACAGCGTAATTGAAAATCATATGCAGTCCAGTGCGCTACGAGGATACGCAGATCAGTCATCTTCGTAGACTCTGCCAGAAGATAAAACTTACCAAAGATAAGAAACGTAGTGAGGTGAAGGATAGTGAATGAGGCCGTGTGAGAAGCCCATTCGCAACCACCACTGGCAAAACGAGATGGAATAAGCTTGTGCAAAGATGAAGGACATGTGCTCGATGTGGCCGTACTTCCGATCAATTTGTTCACAGTGCTCTGCGTTCGCATAAACCCAGTTCGCCGAGAATTCTAAACGAGGTTAGTCCCTCAGACACAAGCTGTATGCAATAATCTGACTTACAAGATGGGCACGCTCAATGTGGTGGCGATTGTGATGTCGCATAGGGTACAAGCTATGAGCCAGGGAATGATAAGGGCCTTTGGGACAAGTAGGATGAAATGATCCTTTCAATAAGTGCTCATAATCAAACTTACCCGGACGATCGTCCTGTCCATACCATCGACCTCAGTGTCAAAACTAATTGCGACGGAAGTACTGATAGCGCAGCCTGTAGATATATAAACGACCCATTACCATCGTGAACGATGACTTGTGATGCGTGTGATGAAGGAACCTACCGCCTGAGATTAAGGAACTGAGCGTCACGACAAATACAATCCACCGCTGTTTTTGTGAGCAAAAGGATGCGGCGTGCATAGAACAGTTGGACCATAGTGGCGATTATCCCCTGTTTTGGCTCAGATTGAACATGAGGAAGTGTAATGGAAGACCAGGTACGTACAGCCAACGACTGCTCTAAGAGTAAGGATATCTAGATAAATGCTTCCTGTGTGGATGATATATCGAGCAGCGTACCTGATTGGAACACTACCGAGCAGCGTCAGTCAAATATAAGACAATATGGCTGAAACGCACTCCAGTTCAGACGAGCGCCCGCACTAATTTCGCCTGAATGCCGCGTTACGCGTTAGCACTGACAGCGACCAAGTCGGCGAATAGTAAACGTTTTACCGTAATTATAAACTAGTGCCTGGTAGACCCAGATTCCGTTGAAGATAGTGTTTAATGTGTCAGCCACCCAAAAAAAGGGCAGCAACCTTATAATGATGTAAGCTCGAAAGGTCGTCGACGAGGATCAAGCCGCTGGTGGGTCGTACATAGCTCTTCATCCACTTTGGGTCGCTGAGTTTCAAGAAGTCAGTTTAGCCCCAGGAACGGAATCATGAGGCGGGATACACACCTCCAAAAAGTTACATAATAAGCCTTGGTCTGAGCAATTGTAACACCGTAAAGGCTGTAACGCGAGGGTTTCGAGTTAGCGACGATGATATGTTCTCCCAAGACATTACGTCCAATGGGCATGATTCTCACCCAATGTTCAAAAATATCCCTATCAGACACGGTCCAAGGCTGTGAAGACTCATTGTCAGTGTGGATATAACGTCCATAAGGCGAGTAATCTCTACAAAGATCGTGTGGATGCCTCTTCATACACATGAACAGTCATGTTTCTCGTACACGAGTGCTATTTAGCGTAAGAGCACTATATTGTAGAGATCGTAGAGGGGGGCCTTAGGAGACCTGAACCGATAGGTGCAGGCACTGAAAGAACTGAGATGCTGGAAGACGGATTTATAGCGTTGGCCCACAAGTGTAGAGAACCGTTTGGTTTTTTGAACCATGCCTCGTGGACACAGCTTCTTCACCCAAGCGCAACAAACAAGGTAGCCAGTTTCAAGCGCGGCGCACCTTTCATATCAAGGTCGACGCAAATGCCGTGAAGTCATCACATCGTGCCTCCAAGGTGTGCACATACATGGTATGTGGATGATGTCCTCTACTCAGTGGATCACAGTTCAGGGGTCGCTAGAACACGCCGCATGAAAGGCACTGTACCTATCTCCAAACCTCATTAATTTCCCCCACGATATCCGTCGGCCATACCCTTTACTAAATTGGTACGCGAAGCAAAGCAATAATCAAACAGACCACGTCGAAGCATATGCTTGCAGTCGTTACTGTGTCGAGGCCATGCCCTGAAGCCCCTATTCTCTTCCCCTGGCATAATTCAATCGTCAGGTGCTCACTGTCCAAAGTCTAATGTACCGCGCTCAGCGTGTCCCGTCAAACAAGTGTTCACTGCTTCACCTTGCAGAGGTCGTGTGCCACAAACCAGAGCCTATACACGACGTAAGTATAATAGCAATCATTCTGATGAAACCTTACCGTTTGAGGGCGTGCTGTTGCAATAGATCCGCGTATCACCAGATGGCCATATCAGTAGAAAATCGCCGCCACGGCCGTCAAAATAGCAGTCGCAGGAGCAACATTTTTTACCTTGTTGTACACGCTCCACTCTCCAAACGGTTTGACAAGGGAGAACTAGAGTCAACGGAATGACTGCGTACGTAACACAAATGGGCGTAGAATTGAAACTAGTGTGTTTACAGATGTTTGGCGTCTCATCTCGGCGACGTAATGTTGTCGTTTTTCCAAGTCTGTAGTTTCGCCGTGTCAGCCGGTACTCGAGAAGGTGATGAGGTCCCCTTACCATGCGCCCACATCGCAGCACCAATCCTATTTGAAACAGTAAAGATGAGGGCCGACCAGGGGAAGACCCTCGAGAAGTGCGGCGGTGAAACCAAACGCTGCGTCAATTGGTGTGTTGAGATTCATTCAGCCCTTATGTATATTTTTGTGGCGACGTACCTCTATAGTCCCATTTACGCTCTTCGACGAAGACGGAAGTCTGCTCCTTTGTCATATTTTTCGCCTTAAAATACTTTAGAATAGTGAGCTTCTGCAGTAATCAACTTTAGGTTTGAAGTTTTGAACAACTGAAACCGGACGGTGAAGATACTGAGCTGTGCTTAAGGCACGGAACCAGGCTGATATCATGATTCCCACGACCGGAACTAGATGCAACGAAAGGGCTAGAGCCACTACAAGGACATCTGTCAGAGAGGATGCCGCCGCAGCAAATGAACAGCCCACTCTTGACTATGATACGAGCAAACGGCGTCCTAGCAAAGGCGTAAGGCGGTAATTACGGACTTGCTTGGTTTCGGAGGATGGTTCCATTCTTCCACATAAGGTTGCCAGAAGTCTGGACCTTTGCCTCGCGATATTATGACCTGGTCATATGCTCGATCACGAGCAATGCGGAGATTCTTTGAAAGAAAGAAGGTGATTATAGCTGTGGCTTGCGTGGACAGAAACGCAAGCGTAGCATCTAGGCCGGTTCAACACGCGCATAGATACAGACACGAGGCGAACTGACATGTTTGGTAGGTCAACGGTACGGGAATGCCGAAGATCGCGTCTCGCGAAAGTCCCGTTACGGATGGCGACCTATGGGACAGATTTGGTCTTTATCATCCGGAGGAAGGATGCACCATACACGCACTTAAGTAGGAATAGCTCGACAAACTTTCGTTGAAGCCTGAAGGTTACGAACGTCTCCGGAATGCAGCTTAAGCCATCTACTCACAAACGATTCTTATAGGCTTACCCATCCCAAAGCAACTCCTAAGCCCCTAATAAAACCATGTTTACACTTCTGCCACACAGGTACAGCGACCTTCTTGTCAGTGAACAATCTATAGATCCCAACGACCGCATAGGTCGGAGGAAACTGCAATCGACCTGTGGCTGCACGAAGGTTTTCTGGTACTTTGTCGCTGTACATTTGAGGAGATTGGGTTTCAAGTCCCATGCTCCCAGGTAGTACGGTGTCGGCCATGGTCAATAACGGACAGAGGAATAATTGGAGAATAAGGTCAGATTCAGACCGTCGCTGCAGCGCCGCTGCTAGCATCGCCGTACCGCATGATCACGTGCTATTGATGATGTCCCACGACTCCGAGGCGGCCAAGTCTTACGGAGTGAATGCCCTCAAGGCTCACAGGCTCACAGGACTCGCACTAGGAGGCTCTTATATAAGTTATGTTGGCGAGGGATGGCTCGCAACTCAAGCATGCTGGGTGATCATGTATGAATACAATGTAAAGTACCATAATGTTACAAGTTAACGAATAATTACACGTAGGAACACTAGCAATGCGCGAGGAGCATCAGAAAACGGGAAGCACGAAAGCACAACAAGACCATGGACATCAGGGAGGTGATACGAGAAGTTGTGCGTACGACTAGTCATGCCTCACGCCTTCTACCCCGTGGTCGTTCGCTCTCTCGGTTATCTCTGTTTGGAAGGTGTCCTGTAGAAGCATACAGTTCGCTGGAGCTTCTTTGTGCTGTTCGCTCAACAACACTCGTTCCGTCTCTAAACCTCGTTCTGTAGATATGCATACGTCAACAAGAGGAGTACAACAGGCCTCGTAGTACACACCTGAACAGGACATTCGCATTCGTGAAGAGCCCTTCTTTAAGACTCACGACGATGAACTGGCTGCCCTTGAAACGACTCTTGAACAGCTGGCCAATATGCTGTGTATGTGACAAGTCAAGCGCGGCGTCGATTTCGTCAAGAATGTACATCGGTGCTGGCTTGAACTGGAGCAACGACATGATCAGGGGAGAGAGCGATCAAAGAACTACGTTTATGCCAACAAATCAGCGCATAGATCAAGAGTGGAGAGACCCAATCCTCACCGTTGGCCACCGCTGAGTTCCGTTAAACTTTCCTTCCAGACGGTACCCAGTCGAACCTTGACTTCTAGGCCTTGTGTCAGGTCCTGGCCCTCGGGCGGCTGAAGCTTGGCGAAATTGCCAGGGAGAAGTTCTCCGAAAATTTCTCCAAAGTCGCTAATAGTGGATAAGCTCCGGAACGAACACACTAAGTTCGAAAACATGCTTACCGGAGTGACCTTAGACCATGTATTCTCTAGGGAGTCCTCGCTTGTATCGATCAAGCTCCTCGATCGTCTGTTCGATCTTCTCCCTGTCCTTGAGGACGGTAGCGAGTTTTCTTCTTAAGAGCTGTCTCCTGTTTTTCTACGCTAAACGACATCGTCAATGAGACACTCTCTCGCAAAACCAAGAGATTTCGGACCTGTCGATCATGTTCATTGCCTTGGGGTTCACCTTTTTCTTCATGCTCTTCTGTTGGTGTTCTAGCTCCCGCGCCTTCTCTCTCAGACTGGGCACGTCCAGGTCTGTGAAGTCGTACGGTGTTCCCGCCCGCCCGAACAAACTGTGTTGTCGATCATTAGTCTTAACATCTTGTTTTTCGTCAGAGATGATATACCCTTTTTCGTCCTCGATCCAGTCATGCTGTTTTTCTAGGTTGGCGGCTTGGGAGGTTAGCGCTTGCTGCTGCCTTTTCACTGGAGGTAATGTAATGCTCGAGCTCTTTGAGCTGCAAATCTGTGTCGCTAATCGCCTTCTTCTTCGTCTTTATGGTCGCATCGAGATCCTTGAGCTCGTTGTCGTAGCGCGAAAGCGTCGCACGCTCTTCGGCAAGTCTAGCCTCGGCCTCTTGATACGAAGCCTGACGGAAACGTTGATATTGTTACCTCGATAATATTCGTAGGCACGTACCTCTCTCTGCCTTGTACTTGGGTCTCAAGCTGTCGGAGCTCTTTGCGCAAGTCCTCGACAGCTTTCTTGCTTTCTTCTATACCGTCCTTGTCGCTCTCGAGGTCCGCACACAAAGTTGCTCTGCATTTATGTTCAAAGCTGTGGCACCCAACCCGACAGAAACGACTTACCAAGCTCAATTTTGGCTGTTTGAAGATCTTTCTGTTGAGTTCTTAACGTGAACGGCATGCTTCTGCAGAAGGGCTTTCTTGCTACGAATGTCATCCCTAGGATTACACACGCCGATTGAGTTACTCCTGCAAAGTGAGTTGGGGGGGGGGGGGGGGGACACAAATGAAACAACCTTAAGCTCATCAATTTTGCCTTCCTTGTTGTTCTTAAACTCGTCCATATCGCGCTCGAGCTTTCGAATGTCATTCTTTGCTTGGTCCTGATTCTGTTTAGAGGTCTCCACCGCGCTTCGCAGATTGATGATGTTTTGTTTGGCGCTCTCGACGTCAGGCCTCAAGCTGAGTATATGCGTGAGCGACTGAACAAAGATACAATGCACTGGTAGACTCACCCTTGCAGAGTTACTACCAGCAACTTGCTGTTCTAACAAGGTCAACTCGTGCTGCTTGAGCTCTACCTCCTTGTTGCTAACGCTTCTCCATTGCTCCCGAGTTCTGCGTCTCGGGGGGACCAGTCTGCTCCTCCTGCTCAATGGGATTTGAGAGCCGACCGAGGTAGCTTCTCCAAGGTGCTTTCTTTCTGCGTCCAAGAGCTCCTGAATTACACGATACGAGCACGTTGCTGCTGCTGGGAGCGGCACCACCGCTGAGCGTGCCGGGGACGGTCGTAAGACATCGCCTGATCCAGAGTCACAGTACCCTTAACAGCACCCAACTTTCAGGTGTGGGAAAAGGTGACGTTTTTTTTCGCACCAGTCGGCGTCGTCGCAGATGAGAGTATCCACCGCGAAAGACAAAGTTCACTGGCATTTGAGACCCGTCATCTGCCTGGGATAGTTCGATGATCGAGAATAGCGAGGCGCACTTTATCACCCGCTATGTGGCTGGCGAAGCGCTTGCAGTCTTTCTGCACATATCTGTGAGGATGACATAGCGCAGCTATGAAGACGTAAAATGGCCCCCCACCCGCCACCTGCGCAGGTCATCTTTGGGCATTGATCTTGTTGAGGGGAGGGGGATGATAGTAATGCGTTTTCGCTAGGCCACCCTTCTGCAACAAATCTTTTGCCAACCTTCTCATTGTCGACAACAACGTTGTACACACCTTCCCCCTGCGGCGTCAAGTGATATTCGTGAGCAGCCGTCGACTTGTTGTAGTCCTCGAGGTTGAGGTGACCACAAGAGAGACAACGGACCCTTCACTTGTGTGCGGTCGAAGTTGGGATACGGGTCCGAATAGGGGAAAGATACGAAAGGCAGTATTGTTGCTTGAGGGTCGATCAGTCGCGCCTCTACACAAGAACAGGCGATGAGAGGCGTGATTATGGCCTTCGCTTGTCAATACTTACCGTCCGTCCACTCCCTAACAAGCGTTTTTTTGGCTTCACGAAGGCGAGCTCTCACCCTCGAGCGCTCCTTCTCGGCATTCCAGTCAAACCCTTCAAGCTTACTGCTTCGCCTTATCGAACCTTCGTCCTTCATGGCGTCGTGCGATTCCGCTTTGGATCTCTTGCCGCCGGCTTCACGCTTCGGACGTCCTTCCCATTTAGTCCTTGGAGTTCTTTCGAAGGACCGTTCCCTCAGCTGCAGGGCGATCTTCGTGTTCTGCTTTGTTGTTTCTTGCGGCTTTGGCAGGCGCTTCCCGTGCGCGAGCGTCTGCGAGCTGTGACCCATGTAACGCACGCGCCCTTATTGACCAGGCCAGCTGCTCGAGGAGAGTCCCCGTAAAGAAGAGTTTGAAGTGAGTTTTCTTCGGCGGATGTTCAGAGCCGCACTGCTCGGCAGCATGCGTTTCTTGCGCACATTACCGTGCTGTGTCTACCAGCTACTTGAACTTGCGCGCCGTTTCTGCTTAAAGCTTCTTCCGCCTACGCAAGATCATGTACACGCCCTTACGGCTAGATATCGCTGCGACGCACCTCTCCCAGCTGCTCTTGAGCCAAGTCCGCATTTTGCCCCACCTTCTTCGTCAGCAATTGAATCCGTTCTTCAGGTCAATCTGCGTTTTAAATTTGACGAGAGCCTTTCCTACAACTCGCCGACTGTCTCCTCCAGTTTCCAATGTTACCTGCCCGCCAATCTTCAACTTCTCTATCTATCTGTTTCGTGGACTTCTTCGGCCTCCTTTTCGTTCCGTTTCTATTCGGCCATCAATTTCGCTTTGGTATTTCCCCTTCTAGTTTCTGGAGTTTCTTGGTGTTCAGACCTGCGCCGTAACGATTCCTTCTCCCTTCTTCTCAGCTCTGTGGTGAAAGTCCGTCCACTCCCATGCACGCCTGCAAGACCCGAACCCAACGCGTTCGAGTTCCGCCACACGCCTTCTGCCATTGGAGGAATGAGCGCTTCTCTTCGCGCGAAGTCGATCAAGCTTTGGGCGTGATTTCGTCGGTGAGTAGCGAGGTGAGCTCCTGAACACGCTTGTCTTTCTTGCCCATGGGTCTTCTTGGCTTTGTCTTTCCGCTCCTCATACATACGAGTGCCAGCTGCCTCTTCAATCATACCCAAGATCTCAGGAGGCCGCATGTTTAGGACTTTGGTGATACGACCCTAAAGCATGATGAGGAAGTTGGGGTTATTGATGTTGAGCTGCACGCTCTGGAAGAGTGTTTGGATCCGATGCTGTTCAAATCTTGTGTCCGTTCAAGAGATAACTTCGAGATGTTTTGGGAGTGCAATTTGACGGGTGACGGTGATCTGGGGGAAGCCTTCAAATCCGACTGGACTGGTGGCGCGGTCTGTGTTGTCGAAGACGATGGTGACGCTAGCTTTCGTGACCCCGGGTTTTTGGCCGCGCTTGTATATGAGGTCCACTTGATTTTGAGCGCGCATCTAGTCCGAGGATGAGCAGATAGGCTTCTTACTTCAAGCACTACGTACCGCGGACATATTGGTGATGCCCAGAACAAAACATATCGCGTCTAGTATATTGGACTTTCCAGATCCGTTGAGACCCGTAATAGCGTTTGAATGAAGTGTCCCATCCGGATATTGTAGTCCTTTCAGGGTACGACTTGAAGCCTAGAAACAGATTCAGCCACGTTCGCATCAATACCGTCGTTGCCCCTTGCCATCGATGATGAGCTCCTCAATACGCATGTTGCGTTGCCAAACGCTCTATCACTTGCGGTATCGCATATTCGGGGGGGGGTGAGCCACGAAGAAACGAAGTATGGGAGTTTGGCGTGACAGAGGGAGGACGAGCGTCGAGGTTGCAATTCGACGCGACGCGTTGGAACATGAGACCACGTGATGATGCGCTGAGGTACACTGACGCGCGATAAAATGCTGATACTTACGTGAGACCGCCCACGATACTTACTTCGGGCACTCGCATTTTGGTCATCGTATTCGTTCGAAAATATTACACTAAAAAAGTACGTATGTCAAACGAACAGCATCTACTAACGATTTTTCATTCACGTCCGCGGTTGGGTGTGCTTATTGAATCGGGGTGGGCGCTCATACAAGAGCAGTTCGGTCTCCGCGTCAATGACGTGGGAATTTTAGGGCGGGTCCCCTTTTTAGGGTTGATCCGCCCTCCAAAAGCAAGTGAGAGGCGTTTTCTCCTTTGCATATTCTCATCTCTGTTTCTCCCTATTTTTCGAGTAATAACGTCGACAGCGCGAACGCTACATTACCATGTCCCTCAGTGATTGGGAATCAGATCTTACGGAACTCGAATCATCATCAGATGAAGACTACCACCCCACAGCCGAGAAAGAGGGGTAGGCCACCCGGTTCTGTCAAGGAATACAAGGTGCGTCCTTGAAAGAAAGTCAGGGCACCCATCAGAACATGACAGTATTGATACAGATCACGGACTCTCTGCGACCCCCACGTCCAACCCACTATGCCGCAAAAGGCCTGTATGGTGTGTCATTCCTGGCGATTGTCGCGCGTATAACGCTGATTCCGTTCATATGTAGACTTGCTAGTCGAAGGTGGGCATTGACTTGAACCCACAATACCAGCGTGGTATGTTGCATTCCTAATGATCTTGGAGGCGAAGGGATCACATTTGATGCAGATGTCGTGTGGCCGGAGAAGAAACAGACAGCTCTCATAGACTCCTTGCTGCGAAACTTCTATATTCCACCTGTAATCTTCGGTAAGCAAAGGGGACAACATCTCTTCTCCATGTATAACACTAACCATCTCAGCCTGCAAGCGCGACCCAATAACTCAAAATGAGGTTCGCGTCTGCATAGATGGGAAGCAGCGGCTGACATCTATATACAACGGTAAGCCTTTTGGCAGCCAACCTTGACGAATACTGACCATTCCTCCAGATTTTTTGATGGAGAGGTAGGTCATACCATGACCTCCGACAATAAAACTGTTTACTAAAGAAAGTGCGCCTACATTGTCGCTACAGATTCCGCGTGAGTGCATGACTACCTACTTTCTGGAACTCGCCATGAGCTTACCATTTACGATGGATAGACCGCGATTCGTGAGTTGGCAACCACACAGTGGACACGGTTGTTGTCTGACCAATGTGTCAGAGTCACTGGGAAGAAGTACTGGTATAAAGGCGCGATCAAAGGAAAACGCATGGCGCTCTCCCCCCAACTTGTGCAAAGTTTCAAGCTTAAAACAGATTGTATGCGTCGAATACGATGATATAATCAGAAGAACAGGGAGCGCGAAATATTTCAAGTGAGGCTTTACAACTGATGCTATGATTACCCGCTGATTCCTGTTCAGCGAGTTCAACTAGGTGTTTCCTGACACCTGCGGGTATGGTCATCTGTTTGGTCTTTTCCTGGTGGTATACTTACGTTATGTTGGATGGCACAGAGAGAATGCAGGCAATATCTGGTCCATGGCCCGACCTCATTCGACAAATTCAGTCCGTGATCATCGGCGAAGAGGGGTTTTCGGATGCATTGGAGTGGGGTTTCCTCTCGTGGTCGCGATTTTCAATGCCTTGCACTCGGTCGTATATCTGTTGCAAGGAAATCAAAAAATCGGGTCATGGGAACTCAACTGGAGAAATGGCTGCAGAGCGACAAGCCTGTACCTGCGAAGTTGCGGAGCGACATTATCGAAACGTTCAAGATTTTTGTACATCTTGCTCGAGAGAAGAAGTATGCAAGATGTTTTCAGAAACCATCCAGGGTTTCCCCAGTGGAGTTCATCATGACTGGTGTCTGCATCTATAACCTAAGAGGTCGCCTCTCCTTCATGCAGCTGTCATCGGCGATTGCCAAGATGCGCGAGGACGTCCGCGCGAAGCATGTTGACGTTCGAGCCAATCAAAGGGTTGTAAAGACCATGCAAGATTTTTTTGAAGAAGGTCCAACCGACTTCCCTGAAATGTGACCCTCTTGAAAAGACACCGGCGGCAACTGCCATCAAGTCGCTCGTTCGGTCTAGCAAAACGCAAGCGCGACGACGACGACGACGACACGCGGCGATGATGAAGCCATAGGGTCGACTGTAAACAAGCCGGTCAAGTCTTCGAAGGTTGCAAAGAAAGGACAAGACGGGCTCAACCTGAAGTCGACCCCCTCGAAAGCTGCGACGAAGCAAATCAGCCCTTCTGGGAGCAAGAAAACTTCACTTACCCCGTCCAATCAGCATTCAACCGTAGCATCGCGTAGCTCTGCCAAGGAGATACCAGTTACGGATCCAGTCATCACTGACTCCAGAACCCCTCAACTCACCCCTGCATCAGTCGACACCACTGATTCCTCACTACCCCGTTTACCCCAACGTCTCGACCTCTCATACCGCAGGAGATGTGGATGACGCGAATTCTGGCAAGCAAGCCACATCAGTCGATGTAGCTCGCAACTCGGAGGAGACGTTACACTACCGTCTTTGTCTCGTCGGGCGGCTGCTCATGATTTCACTGCGTCCAATGGAGCTTCATCCAACTCGCCTCCACAAACCCCCCGCAGAACCTATCTCTATAAAGGCGGATCCAGATGCTCCTTCGATCAGTGGCTTCTTCGACCGTCTTTCCGTCATACGCAAAGTCAAGAACTCCCCTGATCATGTTATTCCCGCCGGCGTATCCCGCTACTTCTACGCAAACAGGTTCAGCTGTAGCGACGCCGCAACAACATATTACTCAGCATGAATCTCGCAGCCAACCGTACGATAGATCCCTTCTCCTCTCTTTCTACAGTCCAACAACTCAACATTCTGTACCACGCCACAGCAATGCTGACAACCGCCAGGCGCTTCATGACTCTTCACAAACCTACTGGAGGTCAAGTCGATGTTTCCCTCAGAGAAAAGCCGTCGTTTTCGCTGTGGTGTGCCGGTTTCAAATAACCCAGCGCAAATGAAGTCAGATCCTTTCGAGAGCAGGAAAGGCCTCGCAGTCACCAGGACGCCGACAGCTCACCACCGACATGAATGGAGTCGTAGCAGGGGGCAGTGCCGACACTGCGACCCGCGACCCGAGACGGAGGCCTTCCACGAGTCCATCCCAGACTCTTTCTACTCACCCGCATTCTCGAGTGGCATTACTGAGCAAACATAGTTTCAAATCCCCCGCCGTCGACTGGGTCCTAATCACTCTCCTCTACCCCCTCGCCCTGACACTTCGACCGCGGCTGCTAGGCGATCTTCCGTGACAAGCCGGTCGGTCGTCGATCCATTAGGTATTTATTCGCCTCCGCTGTCACCGACTTTACCGAAGAGGCCCGACCATTTGCCTCCGGTAAGCAAAGCATATCCGTCGAATGTGATATGCTGGCGGAGAAAATCAGCCCGCATTGGTCGCCAGATATTCCCAAGGGCCCTCGAGCCGACAGAGAGCGTGGCCACGAATGGAACCGCGGAGAAGGTTCCCGTGGCCGAGACGGGGCCAAGAGGAGTCGATGGGATACGTGAGGGAAGAGATGTGATTGCGGCACAAGAAGGCCGTTCTCATGAAGACTCTGGCAACAAAACAGGGGGAGGCTTATGAATGGTTGCCTATGCCTAAATCCTTTTATTACTGCATGCCTCACCTATTGGGGGTCGGTCCGTGACCGTCTCTCAGCGACTTCTTACTTCCATAAAACCTTAATTCAATTCAGTACTCCACGTTTTCACTAGCAGCGTCGTATAGGGTCCAAGCCTCATGTATCACGTCAGTGTTTGTCACAGCATGTATGCCATTGTCCAGTAGTGTTATTCGTACTAGTGAGTCTCAGACGTTCATTTAATATGCAAGTCTGCTGGACCCATAATATGTATGATACAATCTTGTACGCGTCATCCGTAACGATATCATAGCGCTTTGGACATGAGTCAGCGTTATACTAAGCCCACCCCCAAATTGTACTTGATGACCCACGAACGAGGCCCATTGCGTCGCGAAATCCTGATACGTGTTCCCCGAGAACCATGCAATCGGGATTACCATCTCGCAAGGCATACGCTCGTCAGGGAGTAGCTTATTTAATCGCTGCGTTGATTGGATGAGTGTCGGGACAACACGTAAAATGAAGGACTTAGAGGTACCTCAATTCGAGTCTCAAATGTTGGATGGGTGTATAGGAAGTTGACGTTGAGGCTACGATTAGATTTATCTATTTGGTCCATTCGAGAGAACACCCTATGGTAGGATAAGCTGCCGCTACGAGGCTAAGACTATTGACTTACTCAGGAGCAGCTCGCGGATCGTAGCACGCTTGGGCGGCCAACTTGATACCAATCGCGTCGGCTGAAAGATATCAGATACCTAGACTTGTCATAATTTTGAAACATACCCTCGAGTTCCTGCATTCGCGAATTGGGCAAATCGAGTACTAATGTCGATAGTGCTCGCTGAGATGCCAAAATCTAGCCCTAAGACTGTAAGTAATGTTGCCGCCAGCGAGAAGGATCTTGTTCGACGAATAGCGTTCTAAGCTATGCTGAGCAACTATAAGATGATAAGTATTGACTTCAACTCAAACACATTACTCATAGTCATTTTACCTGCATGGCCAATCTCTAGGGTGAGAATAAGTAGAACGTTAAGATATCGAGGTGAAGCATAAGGCTCACCATGCCCCAGGATTGCTGCTAGACCCTCTTCATCTCTGGCCATTGGAGAATTGCCTGTAAATACTATGAACGGTACCTAATCACCCGTTCAGCAGCTGAAGACTTATGAGGCCATGAAATAGTAGTACCAAAACTCGCCATTGCATTGACATTTTTGTCATCTTTAAACAAACCATTAGCTCCCACTGTTTCGCGCTAGGGCTTGCAGAAGGGTCGTCCACATGGTTTTGGAAAGGGTCGTTGAACCAAGTCTTCGCAGGAGCAGTGTTTGACTGAGCGTCCCTAGATGGTTCGCCTCGAGTATCCGGGTGACGATTCGATGTACATGACGCGTGAGCGGGTAGTGGTTGGTGGAAGGGTGGTTTCCTCCGAAATTCGCGCTTGGAGCTCTTTCCGCGCCTCCTCCTCGAGCTGAACTTTGTGGGTGAGCAAAAGTTTTTGGGGGAATGATAGAAAGTACGCACCGCGCTTGCATTTTTGGACTCACGTCCATAAATCGCCATCTTCCCCGTATCCTTGACTTGTTCCAGGCTACATTATGAAAACACGAGTCCATGAGCGAACTGCTGAGTGGGTAAGCGGGGATCTCTAGCAAACGCACTGCGCATACATAGTACACACCGCCAAGGGTCACTATAGTCGCTGCCACTTCTCGATATCTAGTCGTCCATTTCGACACGTCCCACCATGAGCTGGACGTGCTTGGTGTATGTCCCAGGCTGTTCACCCGAACCGCTCATTAGCGCCGCTGTGTTTACGGCAATGTATTCGCAAATCGTCGCGATAGGAGGAGGCTTCGTGATTGAAGTTGCATGCTGACTTCAGCCCCGTTCTGAAGCATCTAGGAAAACGAAGTCGCAAGCATTATTGGTGGGTACAGTGAAAGCCGTTTGGATCGAGCCGGCCGCGCGGGGACTCGTCACTCAGACATGCGTGCTATCTACGATTTCAACATTTATGTACATGTGTAATCAGGCTCTCGTAAGGAAGACACGGCACAACGAGACGATTCAGCTGCAGTATTATAGTAATGGAGCCTATAGCTCTACGTAGCATAACAAAAGCTACTATAATTCGCCTACCCTATAGCCGTACCTCCTCTTGGAATAGTTCGCTGTAGAATTACGTAGAATTTACGCAGAATTTACGCAGAAGTGGGTTGGCACTTCGCAACAATTTAGCGACGATCCTAGAGGGGCGCAGTGCGGACAAGTATACTCCAGACCATGAACATTTGAACCCTAGAGGAGCGCGTTCAAGGCAGCTTGCGCACATGAGTAGCATCGAAATCCAGTATTGTTCCTGTCCTAGTTTGCGTCGTGCGACCCTAGCGATTGAACCCACAGAATGTTTGCGAAACTTGATGATAGCATCATAATATTCATTCGATAAGGATTCTGAACTGCCATGGCGACACATGCCATTGAGACCCAAGGGGATAATCGTTCGCCTAGGGGAAATACGCGTCATTGACAAGTCCTCGTCTCGACGAGAGCTCAACACCCGGGTTACGCCCTCGTGTGATGACATACAGACTCACCTATGCGTGCGGAACATCCAAAACATGCCCAAGAATCTGATGACATTCAAGCCGTCAGATCAGACTTAAGGAGTAGACGAGTACAACGCACCCTTCCTTATTTCTGTCGACAATTCTCGGAGCGGACGGCTCGCACATATGTACATGTACATATTAGAAGGACAATAACTCGTAGGAGCGATTGGAAGTTGAAGAGGGCGGACTGCTCGTGGAAGGTGGTCGCATTAGTGCATCGTTCGCGTAGAGCGTGTATAGTCAGCTCGTATGTCAAATGGTATGCTCGTGAAGGAACGCGCACCCATGACCCTGGTTTATAATTGCTACAACTTTGGCCGCTCAGCTTTGGAAGAGAGTCCTAAGGAAAACGGAGAAGCGAAGAGAACGACAAGAGGAGGACGTGGTAGTGGATGAGAAACGTGTGATGCTGCACGTCATTCACCAGGCTTACTGGCCAATACTGACCGTTGTCAATCTTTTGTAGTGATGCCATCACCGTATATCAGTGAATCTACTTACCTGGTAACAGTCTGCTATGGGCTACCTCTCATTGGCCGCCTCACCCGGTCCGCGACTCATTCACGACGCTCGTCACGGTTCGCCTTGTCCGTCATGGACAACTACAAGGAGTCGAATCCCACCGGCGAGCTCAAGCAGCACTCCGCGCTTGACGCAGAGTACGAACAAGAAGCTCTGCTACCCCGCCACACACGAAGTCCCCGAGCGACAGCCCGCCTCGCGATATGGGTTCAGCGCGAATCCGAAGTTGTACGTTGCTGACCGCGCGTTCGTCGCTGGTGCTGTCGCCCCAGCCTTTGCAGCGCAATATGCTTTCTGCGGCTCGCAGAGTGACTTGAACGTCTCGTCTGCGCCCATATCGCAACATTGAAGTGTTCGCACCTCCTCACGCTGGCTCTTCCCGAAGTGCACCATTTTCCCGCCGGCGTCCCCGACAAATGTGTTCCCGTCACTCTTCCCTACGGACGTGACCCCAGCGGCTATACCGGGCCCTACCCCCACTGGTGCTGCCGGCTGGACTCGTTGCGACTGCGCCGTAGGACATACCCTATCCACAACCGGAGCTCCCCACCTCGTTTCGCGACCTCGTTCACCCACAAGGGCAACAAGAACAAGGCATCCAAGTTCGATTATATTCAAGCACTGGGGCAAAACCTTTCGCCACTGGTTCAGCGTTCGGACGTGGGTGCATGTTGGGCCTCGACTCAGACCCCCCGAAGTTCCAGACACATGCCGCATTACAGGCCTGCACCTGGTTCACCGTCATGGAGCTCGCTACCCTACGCAATTTGGTGAGTCAGTCCGTTGTCGGAATACTGTAGATGGCTGACCTGAAATAGCCTCTTTACGGCGGACCCGCAAACTTCTCGGGTCGTCTGAATCAGGCGGCAGCCGGCTGGACGGCCACTGGGGACTTGAGTTTATCATGAATGACTGGTGCGTTCTAGAGGCAACGAATAAGGCTCGCTAATCTGACGCGTAGGCAGGACGTATATATAAGCTATCGGAGAAGAAGGTAAAACTCGCGATTACCATTTCCTTGAACGGAGCCAGTTCTGACTCGATATAGTGCTCACACACCTTCGGAAGACAGCAATTGTGTACGCTTTGCTACGTTCGTCGCTATATGCGTCTCTAATGCCTCTTATAGTTGACCTCGGTGTTGCAACTCGCTTGAAGTACGGCTTCCTGCTCAGAGTTCGTCCAATTAGTCTTCTCTCACGCAATTGCCTCACCGGGCGCTTAGAAACTTCTCGGAATCAAAACACATCCCTGTCTTCCGTACCGAGTCGCAGTACGTCAGTTACTCAATCTATGATGCGGTGATCTTGATGTTGGGCTATCAGGGATCGCATGCTGGCCTCTGCTCTCAACTTTGCAATTGGTTTCTTCGGCTACCCTTCGAAGGCCAGTACCAGCAGAGTATCACAATTGAAGGGAAAGGCGTACGTGTATTCCCCATTATTGAATAAAGGTGGCGATTCACAGCATATTTTAGTTCGTCAACAACACCCTAGCCCCATACAAGTCACGTGAGTGAAGTGGCCCACTAAGATAGTACGCAGTGGCTCAACATAGGACAGATGCACGAACGCAGGATGACAAGACCAAAGTACGGACGCGTTGCCATCTGGTATGTTCGCAGCAATGCGAGCAGACATCTACCTCAAGGAAGCACACGCTCTGGCTTGCCACCCGCAGCTCAAAGGTTACGACCTGAGCATCGAAGACGTTTACACTCATCGCAACAAGATGTGCGCGGACGAGGTCTGCCACGTGTCAAACCGCGTAGCAGCGCTTGGGGGGGGTGGCACTTACGTATGACTGATGATGGATTGTCCACAGACCGTCGCGCATTGGCTAACTCCAACGTTTCACGACTGCCACCGAGTTGTTTTACATCGAGGAGCGAGTGGAAGGGCTTTGACTACTCGTAATGTCGCTGTAATGTTTTGAGACGTTGTCGTCGCCTGATTATATTCATCGAAGGCTCGATCCTGTTACTTCTGGTACGACTCGGCGTGTTCGGCTCACCCGTCGCTCTGCGATTGCAGGGTATCGGCTACGTGCAGGAGCTCGTCGCACGTCTCGACCACTCATACCCCGATCGCCGTCCACGGACCCACACTCGTCCGACAAATGTCGACTTTGAACGACAACTCTGCGACTTTCCCGCTGGGACAGAGCCTTATGTTGATGCGACTCACGAGTCGCGTCGTTCTCAACAGTCAGTGATTAATGAAGCCTATAGACCGGAGTGTTTATTGCTGTTACGCTTAATTTCTAGTTTTGACCCGCATTAAACCTGACGAACCTCGCCGCCGAGGGGCCTCTGCCAGCAGACAACCACTATTCCACAAGCACCACCTCCGCACCTTCAAGGTATCTCCACCTTGCACCGTTTGCCACGAACGTTCATTTCGACCCTTACAATGTACGTGCATGACCCCTGTTTTCCCCGTTGCCCGCCTAACAACAGCCTCAGTGCTCGCATGTGGGACTCACCGTCGCGGACCTCCGCAAAATCAGGATCATTGTGAACGATGGCGTCGTACCGACTGACGTCGATCAAAGGCTGCCGACCGAGAGCAAGGACGGTCTGTGCCCTGTGTCGATCGTTCGTCGATGGCGATGAAGGAGATGATCCGCAGACACGGACTGGGCGTGGGGATGCCCATGGGCGAGTGGTAGAGCGTACCCGAGGGTACGGCGATGGAACACGACTGTCGGATACCGCCGTCCACTGCCTCCACAGTAAGTAGGGAATCGGAGAGGCTGAGCGACGAGAGCCATGGACATGTTTCGGTCTCACATACCAGGCACTAAGCATCGGTCTTTCTTTCGCATCATGATACATTGGATGAGCAGATAGAGTTGATATCTTATACCATTGTTATGACCCACACCGTACCAGGTGAAGTCAGTGGGGCACTGAGCAAATACGTACTCTGCGTTCCTCAGGTCTCAGGCTCTCAAGTCTGGACCTAAGCCCATCACCTCCGCTGCCAAGCCCATTGTGGCGCCCTGGCGCTTGAGTCATCATTTTTGCGTCAATGTTGGCTTTGGGGCACAACACTCACTGAATTCAAGCTTCAAATAAGAACAGCACAAGCTCATGAATTGTATATTCAAGAGAAGATCAAGGGTAGTATTTTATGTACACGTGGAACCGGGCACGACGAAGTGCGCCATGAAACTTCGAACATAAGTAAATCGCAAGGATCGTAACCAAATCGTAACTTGCACGGCAGATCAAGATGTGTTAAAATACGATTCCCCGGGAGGCTTTCATCGCAGACAGCAACAGAATCAAGAGAGACCACGCCAGTTGAAACCCCAATCACTACACCGCCTAGTGACTTTACTTGCCGGTGCGGGATTGGATGAAGCAAGACCATCGCCTAATCCGACAAGCGAAGTCCCGAGTCTTCTTCTATTCCTGATGGAGGTCCATGTGTGCGCACACCTTTGTTCCTACTCTCATCTGCTCTGCCGCCACCTCCGCGTCCAAACGATATGTTGCCCACGTACATCGTGTGGTCAATGTTCCTAACAAGGCCGATGTCATGGATGTCATCAATTCGAGATCCGGAGAAACACAGGCGGCTTGAAGGGGCCGTGGCAGCCATGTCTCCGTGCAGACGCACTTGGTACCTTTCACTCCCTTTAGGGCTCCTCTCCACCTCCTCCTCGCCGTTCTCCAGGACGCGTCTTGCATTGTGGCAGACGGTTATCCTGGGCAGTTTGTTGCCACCAGGGGTCGACATCGGTCATCTGTCGGTCTGAAACACTGCAGGCAACATTACAACAAGATCCTGATTAGAGTCTGGTCTACTTTGCAAGCTACCGACCCCCGCGTTCGTGGCAAAACTTGGCAACTGGAGGAGACTAGAAGTAGCGGACTTGGCGTTTGGTGCGTATGAATATATGTTCGTATCTGTCGTGCCGTTTGCTGACTTTCTTTCCCCTAACTTAGAGGAACCTCGCCCTTTCGAGGGGGCAATTAACAACTCCTCCCAGCACACAGCTATCCTATCACGCTGAAGATGCGTAATTCTCTCCAACGCCCTATCACACTGTCATTTCTGGGCCGCCGCGACCTACGCCGCCGCCACAAAACCTATCATCTTCCCAAGTCGATACCATTAAATCCCACCTGATATCTTCGTCCGACCTTCAGTCCTGGGAGATCGGTGACTTTTTTTTCCCAAGCGCTCCTAGAGCTAGACACTCCTTCGTGGTCCACTCTTACACCTGGCGTGAGCTTCCCTTCGGTAGCCTCAGGCTCAGACCCATCAACTCTCGACGAAGTCCTTGCCTACGCGAAGACAGTCACACAGAACTTGACAGCAGATCAACCGTGTCTCCAGTGAAAACGCTAGCTCCATTGCTGCGCCTCTCCTCTCGAACAGTGCTGCTGGTGACCCGCCCAGTTTAGGGTTCGCCGTTATCCTCGCTAACTTGACGGGCCCGCTCGGGGGCTGACAGCCTCAACTATGCCGACGCGGCGACTCTGGTGACTCGTCCCAACTCAGCTACCTCCTCCTGAACAGCGTACCCAAGACATCCGACGGCGCCATCTCACATCGCCCAGAACAAACCAGCTCTGGTTCCCGACTTTGTCTACATGGTCCCGCCGTTCTTGGCGTACTATGGCGCCCCTCAGCCCAGGGCAATCTATGTGAAACCGTTTGCGCGAATGGCCTGGGAGCAGGTGAAGCTCTATCGTCAGTATCTCAAGAGTAAAAACACTCAGATACGAAAAGCGGACAAACCATCAATGGGTTGTTTGGCAACATATGGCGCTAGGTGACGGGTGCCTGACGAGGGCCTCTGGAGCACACGGAAACGCTTGGGCGGCGGCTGGTATCGTTCGAGTTCTTGGCCACATTTGCCGCGTCACTCCAATGAGCTCCTCGTTGCAAACCGAACAAGCAGATCTCGCTCAATGGGCCCAGAAATCCAGTTAGCGCTGGGCACTTGGGTGGTGAGTACCGGGGCTTTTTTAGACTAGGACGTGTCCGTGACCGGAGATGCTGATGACTTCGGCCATAGGACTCGTCCTCGAATCTGCTACACAACTACGCCAACGACACGAAACACCTTCTCCGACGCCGCCTCGACCGCCCTGTACGCCTCGTCCGTAGTGTACCGGCTCGCCACCCTCCTCGACGCCGGCCTACCCTCTTCCTCCGCACAAATCCACAGACGGCACGTCCGTCGGCAAGCTCGCCTCGAGCGTCCACAGCAGCGTGCCGATCGCCGAGCGCATCCGCTCCGCGCTATTCACACACCGCGTCGTCCAGCTCCGGCAGCGGCCCTCGCGCACTTCACGTCGGACCTGGCGCTCACGCCCGTCGTGAACCCACACAACTGGGGCACGCAACTGCAGCTCCCCGCGACGCCGTCTAATCTCGGCGCGAACGACGGGCTTTCTGCGAGCCCCGAGGGGCAGGCGTTCGTGCTTGAGATGCAAGCGGCGTACCGCGATTGGGTCGGCGCTGGGAGTCCGGGCAAGAATGCTGCGGAGACGGTAAGGGTTGGTAAGGCGGCTCTGGGTCTCGTGGCTGGGCTTTGTGTTTTGGTTCTTGTCTGATTATTCCGTCATGTGTTTTTACCGAGTCTCCTTCAGGTCCAGGTCTTGTTTTTCGCTAAAGGGTCCAGGCTACGAAACGCTTCTCCGACGTTGCTTCCATTCTATACGCTTGGGGTGAACCTTTCTCCTTGGGAATCACATCTTGCTTATGGATATTTACGCTCATGTTCGTCAGCCTGTTCTGTATTTTGCTCCTTCGGTGTTGTATGTAAACAAATACCATATCAATGTGTTTCAATATTCTGTAACAAGATTTATTTAGATATCCATCATTTGATAATCGTTTGTGCAGTATGAATCGCTCATGCGACGACGAGTACCAGTACTGAATATAGTCCTGAATATTCAGGAATATTCAGTATTGAGTAATATGGAATATCAAATTCAGCGACCACTAGCGTCTATTTTGGCCACTGTGGACGCTCTGTTTGACCCGATTCGCACTGTGGCTTCGGCGAACGCCGAGTCGAAAGGCTGAGCACTTTGACATTCTCCGCAACACTTTGGTCTTTCGATAGTGGCACATCTTGAAGACGGTAAAGCTCTAGTACTAAATCTTTTGATGGACTCTCGTGGGTGTTCGAAATTACTGGCGGTCTTTTGCAAACGGTTCGTTAAGGTCTCTCGAGACCGTGATCCCAATCGGAGCTGACTCTACGAGAAGCCTCTATCTTGATAGATTGCGTAATCTTCAAGGTTAACTAGGCTATCAATTCATTATAATTGTAGCCCTGTGGCGTGCAGGCTCCTCAGCAACCGAGACTAGCATATATAAAAGGGCCTTCGTCGTGAGCAGGAAGCACATCACCACCACTGTCTTCGTCTTTTGATATACTCTACAGCACACAATATGTCGACTACGGACCCACTTGATCATTCAACTCTATCAGGTACTACTGAAGTATAACTCCCAGCTAGCCGACCGAAGCCCCGAGCGCGAAAGAAGCGACAGCGGCACAAAACACTCCGTGACATTCTCGAAACTGACCCCAACTATTGGACCCTCCTTGAAAACCGTTGCAAACTTGTACGAGTGCTATACGCGGCAAGATATGACAAAGAAAACCGTCAATAAGGCTTGCCCACAAGATTCCCGCAAGTGGGGGGAGCTCGAAAGCCAATATCCTCAACTTACCGGATTTTTGTGATCGCATTGGGGACTTCCGAGCAAGCCGATTTCACTCATGCTACTGAAGCTAGGTAAGCCACTGAATGTTTCACGCGATGATGATGCATTAAGATCAATTCGAAGGTATTATCAATTCTATATTCTTGCCTAGCAATGACGCCGCGCCTCCCGTCGGAGGATAAAACGCAATATAAGAAGGTGAGGGATGATCTCTGTTTATAATGAGAAAACACGGGTCATCTTCTCAACTGGCACCGTGTTGATAGGTATGGACTAGTAACTACTATGCGTAGCCGGATCACTGCCAGACTAAACTCGAACGTGATGTGCCAGTCACGGCGAGGGCCTGAAGACCCAGCTTCGTGGGGAAACCATCACGAACTACTTAGCTAAGATTGGATCAAAGCACAACTCTGACCAAGCGTCAGTCACGGATTACGGGAATATATTGCCTATCATACAAAGCTCAGGTTGCGGCAAGTCACGAATGGCTCACGAAGTGGCTCACTGCTTGTTTGCTCTACACTCTGAACACTCCTCCCGAGAACGAGACCTCAGGTGAAACCATTGTCATCCAAATACAACGCCTAGCTAACTGAGAATTCCATGCAGCGTACCTACAGCAGACTTAGGTGTGCCGCGAATATTCTCAACAACGCACAAGGCAGTTGGCGATCTTACACCGAGGCGAAAGTTTATCACCTCTCTTTCTTCGTCAAACTATTTGAGGACAGCAAAACAATATCTCAAATGACTTTTCGCTCGGGCGAGAACTTTGAGACGCTAGAAACTCTCGCCGCAGGATGGAGCCGAACTACCTGGATGACAATGACCGCTCTGTACGTACACAAATGTTACACAGGACGTGGTAGGGGGTAAGAAACGATTCGCTAATAACATGTTTGATAATGCTTGCTAACGCCTAAGGCTCGTGAAGGGGGGGGTGTGGGGGGTGGTAGGCCGCCAAACAGTTCGCTGAAGACACGCTCACACAGGCAAATTTCGCGGTCTCTACCCCACCGATAGCGATCCCTTATACTCTCCCTCAAGTATCGCGCACCCGTATACGTTGCCAGAGGGTCTTCTCAATATGATTGAATCTCGACTCACACGTCGAGGCGAATCATCAGAGACGCTCCACATCCAATCGTGCTGATTTATGTCGATGAGTCACGGGAACTCTCTGGCCGGAGGATTGCAGATCGTACATTATACGACACCCTCCTATCCGCATTCACCGATGGGGGCTTGGGATACAGGCAGTCAATTATTTCTCCTTTCCCTCTCCACGGCCTCACACTCTCGCCGGTTGCTGCAAGACCTCAGCCATGAGCCAGCGCCTCTCATAGGGCTTCGAACCTTGAAACCAAGCATCTTGCCCACCCTCGGACGGAGCTTCCATTCGACTGCGTCACGAAAACGAATACATTTTCGAGCCTGGGGTGCAGTCGCTAGAGGACACACAGGCCCGAAACCGGAATACTGGGCGAAAATTCGGGAGGCACATTGTGCGTATTTCTATTAACAAGTTCTATGGCAGCGTTCTCCCCCCCCAAAGAAAAACTATTCAGATGGCTGTCGCGACTTATGGGAAGCCGCGTCCCAGGGAAAACATTGATATGGCCCAGGAACAAGTTAATCGATCTTGTTCATTCCAAGTCTCGCTTAACGCCATCGAGCCAAATGATCAAGACACGAAGGATCTTGCTGCTGTCAGTACCAGGGTCAGCCTTGATTCTAACACATTCTGCCATGCGTATCCGCCCAGACTTTTTTTGAAAAAGTGCCAGTCACGAACTCGATTCGGAAGAGTATGCGTAATTGCTGACCACGCATCTCCCACATAGTGGAGTACATGCGAACCGGAGAAAACGCCATACAGAAAATCATCCTTGCGGAAGCCACGCGGCGCGATTGCGCAAATGAATCGAATCCCGACTTGCGGCGCAAAGATCTCTGGATGATATCTCAATTAAGCTTTGGATGAGGTTTGGTTGGATTGCGAATAGGTCTTTCGCGGGTGAAACATACTAGCTTCGTTACTCTACATATGAATGGCACCTGATGATGAAGCTGCCCGCCAAATCACCTCACTACTAACCTAATGCACCTATGGATCATACACATTGAAACCTCCTTAGCAGCCTCCTTCTCACTTTTCTCGCATGAAGGCGCTGCCTGCCTGAGGGCAGGGGCTCAATCCGTGTACGAAACCCTATGCCGCGAGCTCTATCCGCAACGGTCCAAAACCATCGCACCCGGAAATTCGCAGACCGTTGAAGGAAGCTTTTGCCGACGCCTGGGTTCGGTTCCAACTTGCACTTTCGGCGGCACCTTTGGAGATACTTTCATCGGCACCCACGCTTGTTCTTTGGCCGCCATGTCTCGCTGCATGGCTATACAGGGGTCACTGCAGCCAATCATAGATCAGAGTGTCGACATTGTGATACCTGTCGGCATTGTGCAAAAAAGGACGTACCCTTGGAAGGAAGCCATTGATGTCGTGTATTCTGATCCAAGTCCAAGGCCACGGAGGCTTTGGCCCAGAAAGTGAGCGTCATGTCAAGAAGCTATGAGGAGTCCCTTTCTCTGCCGCGAGCGTAAACCCCGCACAGGACACCGCCCGTACATCACTATCGTCAGTGAACCCTTGGGGCTCTTTGGCTTTCTACTAAGAAACCAGGCAGCACACCGTCCAAAATGAGGATTCCGCCGGCTCTTTCTGATTACAAGGGGCACCCGTACCGGACTTTACCCAACACCAGAGTACTATTGCGACATTCAGGGCTGTTCTTCGTTCCGACACTCGCTATAGCTCACAAGTCCGTGCCCACAACAAGGACTTCTGCTCTAAGACTAATGGGCCAAGCTATCCAGTCAGAGAGAGCACGGGCGGCAAGACAAGATATCTACCTTGATCTTGTGCGTTCGGGCTGAAGCACCCGAATGGAGACGGACGGCTGCCCCTGCTATGACTGGATCAATGACGACTTCCTGAACGCAGATTCAGCCGGGGATGCCTCTTCTCGGGCAGAGGGTATATACTACTTCTGCCGATGCGGGAAGATTTTTTCGCAGAGTAGTAAACATCAGCGGACCAGTTGATCTTTCTTCAGACAGAAAGATTATAGCTTGTTTAGTTGTACGACCAACACCAGCGATATGGATTCAAGAAATGATCGCCTGAATTATTCATAGTAGTAGCGTTGTACATCTCACCCTGTAGTCTGTCTTGCTGCTTACAATTTCTCATCAATGTTCTCTCAAATGATAATGTCCGAAGTCAAGTGGCAGGTCCCGGTACATGGTAGTACTGTTCATACGTCAATATTAATGTCATCGCGTGCTTATTTTAGCTTTGAAGGTCAAGCAAACCGCGGCGCTTAGAACTCGGGCTTTCAGAACAAGAAAATTGTACTCCTTGGCTGTGAGTGAGGGACCATCAATCAGTACTCAGTACTTAGTCCTCAGCATTTGGGTATTAGTGAGTATGAAGTGGTATTGTTTCCCTGGTACTTTCTTCATGATCACCGTCCCATGAGGGATATAGGTTTCTTAGCGCTGCTTGTTTACGCATTGACTCGCGCACAGCTGCGCACTGGGATGTGTTGTATACAGAAGCAAGTCTAACATCGTTATCTAGGCGCGCCTGTACAAGAGTAGGGCGTTCAAAATAGCACTCAGGTATCTCTACTTGACTACCTGACCGTCGAAAGTCTTCTGACTTCTGAAGCATGAGGCCGCGTCCAAAAATGTCTACAAAACGTGTTGTGTCTTGCAAAGTTTCCGTCGTCTCCATATGCGTCATCGCATAATCTGTCGGAGTAGACGAATGACCTCAAATGATGGGCAGTCATACGACGTCGCTATGAGGCCCTTCACGTCGGCCAACCGTTATTGTAATGCTGTTCGCCACTGATGCGAGAGCCTAGCGCCACGACGACCATATGTTTGTCAGGCGGCACATGCGCGACTACGCTCGTTATGAGCGAGACGTCACTGTGCGTAATCGGTGAGAAGCCTGCACACCGCTCGAGCATTTCCAGAGAGCTTCCTCGCGTGGTTCGATGGGAGTTGTTCGCTCCAGGATGGAATATCAGCAGTGTGCGAAGCAGCGCATGAGGAAGGTCGTTGCGAATGATGCCGAGCTATTAACGGACCGTAGCAAAGGGGTTATGGAGTATGGGCCTCTCCTCTGAATCACAATGACTCTTTATTGCTCTTGCGTTTGTTTCTGCGTTATTGTGACTCTTTCTGTAAAATGCCCAGCCTTCCACTGCTACTGTGATTTCTTCTTTCTCAATGTCATTTCTATGAACTTTATAGTATTGATTGCATTTCGATGTGGCAAGCCCACGCTATCGAAAGAGAGAATTGCAAAAAGGCGGCCATGACCATGGGGCTTAACAACTCGATGGTGATGGTTAACAAGATAAACGTAGCCAAAAGAAGAGGGGGCGGAAACGGAGCAACGCAGGCCAAAAGCAAGGAAGTCGGATGCCTCTGTCGCGGGATCTGATGGTGACTCCTTCGACGCGGTCGGTATTGTTAGTGCTGTAGTAAAAAATTGCGTATGCATGGGAAAGGGCTTTCGCTACGGGGGGGAAAAACACGTTGCCTGCCTGGTGAATGCGTGTTCAGGTCGGGCGGTTGATGCCGTTTGTCTAGATCGCGGCCCAATGGCGATTGTCTCTTGTACAATGGCAGGCCAGCATAAAGGGGGAGCGTCCGGCGCGCAAATCGTAAGAGTGACTTCGGATTAGCCGGGTCGACTGCCTTGGACTCAGAAAAAAAAAGCCTTGGTGTGCGGATTGTAAATCGGGGGGGTCATGAGTCCTGAGATACGATATATCCCCTTTGAGGGTAGAGCCTTGGGCGGTCGTGTGCCAAAGTGCGAAACATCCTCCACAATCTTGCGATTGTGAGATAATGGCTGTGGGGGGGAGACGGCGGCAGGGATGGTTCTGTGAATGGGCGTGTGTGGAGTGCGAGACAGGTGTGTGCTGGCGTGGGGCAGTGAAGCAAGGATCACAGGGGGGGGGTTCAACGGTCATCGGATGACGAGAGAGAAAGTAGTATTAGTGAAGTGTCTACGGTGACGGGATCAAGCAAGTGCTGGCTCGGTTAAGTGAGGGCTGTACGCCTTCCTATAAAAGCATTCAAAGTGCTTCCTCTGCTCCTGGCAAGGTAAGGGAGGAGGAGTGAATGCTGACCAACCAGGGTAGTGTCTAGACCATGGCTTAAGCAGTATCTAGCAGTAAGTGTCCAACGCTGGCTCGTTGCCTCGTAAGGACTGTAGTTCATTGTATAAGGTCACTTTGCTGCCCTGAAGCAGGCTTGCTTGCCAATCTAAGGCGTTCTCCCCCTGCTTATTGTTTGTGCTATGACCGCTATGTGGTGAGGCCGCAACGCTCGTGGCGGTTCCCAGAATGTGTCTGCGCGGGCGACAACAAAATAGCATACCACGCTCGATGCTTTGTGGGTCACCCATTATACTGTCGGTGCAATTGAACGAGATATGTGGAGGAAAGCAGCGATCATGAGTCGAAGGGTGTTCGTGTGGAGTGGAATGTGTGTTTGGGCTTCGGGTGTGAAGTGCTATCAGCAGCTGTCGCATATCTTGAAGCGGCCTTCGTGGTCCGGTTCCTAGCTCAGAATATCCACCATACAGCCCTCACAATCTCGAGGACGACCACTCTGGAGGACCTCCCTTATAGCAGCATTCCTTTATAATCATGAAGAACCTATGCACCCATAGGATCCACGATTACCGGTAAGGCGCACATCTGCGCAACGGGTGAAGTCAACGGCCCAGGTATGACTGGGGGGATTTATATGGGCAAAACTCTGAACAGCAAAACGGGAGGATGGAAGAGGACCACGAAGAGCCCCAGGAGTGCGCTCCCGAAGACAAGGCAACCACACAAGGGCGGTAGTATGGTGCAATGTTTCGAGGAGGACAGTAGAGACCGACGAGGAAGAGCACCACCGAGACTTGCACAAGCACTGGGAGCAGGGATATGATTTGGCAGGGACTTTCCACGCAGTGACGCCGAGCTGTCGCATGCGCCAGAGGCGCACGGGGGTCCTCCGCGGACAGAAAGATGGGGATGGTAGCGGTAATCGACGGAGCCATTGCTGGACCGTGATGGTAAAAGAACGCCGCCATGACGCTGATGGTCAGACTGAGTACCCAGAGAATGTTCAGTCGGACTACGAGTGGGGTCAGGCGCGTCTGAAATCTTGGGGATTCCGGCACAGCAGGGACCGTGGAATTGATGAACTGGTTTCCAACTGAGAAGGACGAGAGCTGCTGGGATATCTGAGCGAGGAGCACGGCGGACCTCGTTGCGGGGTCTTCCTTGCAGACATGGGTAACGTCCAAGGCAATAAAGCCCGTGACGACCGCCTGAGAACAGACCCTGTCTGTGATACAAATTAACGATGTCGCAATATATGGCATAATCACTCACGAAAGTAAGAAGATTCGCGCAAGTTCGTCTTTTTCCATTCGTCTCAGCCAGCTTTCTTCCGTCCTGGGCCATGCCGTACTCGAGGATCGCCTTCCATCCCGCCGCCGCAGACTGTACGACGTTTAGTTACGGATTGAGGCAGATTTTGCAAGGATATGACCGCGCACCTTGTTTGTATCGTGTTCTGTGGAACGTCATGATCATGGTTTGCAGGTGGACTCGACTCCTGCCATATAGTTCAGCACAAAGAAAGAGCGCGCCTCCCCACATCCCAGAAAACCGATGCTTACATCAGCAATCACAGCCCCGCCCTCTGCATGTCGCAGTCACCGGGAGCGTTCGACATATCGTCTTGGAGGTAGACTCTCGACACAAGGGATAGATTACAGATTTACAGCTCCGTGAGTAGTAGCTGGAGGTTACAAAGAAAGTGATGGCGATGCGCGACGCAAACGCACTAACTTTGTTCACTTGCGTTGTATCTCGGTAACTGCCGCAGGCACGCCGTTTGATCCCAAGGCTGCCTAGCTGCCTTCTGCGGTTAGTGTGGCCGAGCTTTATTCACATGGTGAGAATGTTCATTTCTGATCATAGATAGCACAATGGATATTCAGGAGCAGTGTAGAGAAATATGCAGAATTAAAATGGCGAAAAGCCTACGGGCCTTGGGAACACGAGAAGCATGAATTCGTGGCGTGAGAAACAGATGCCAAAGTGGACCGTCGAAGCACACGCTCGCGTCGAAAGAAGACTATCGGTATTTCTATTTTTTAAGAAATCAAATATGCATTATGATCGTAATTTTAGTCTCTGAGATAAAGATAAGACCCTTGGGAAAAAAAGCCACCGTGCCCTTCACATAGAGCATGGGAACCATAGAGGTCCTCAGCACTTGGCTAGAATGCTCGTACAGCGCTGTCTTCTTCTCCGCCGAAATCGATCGTGAGAGAGTAGTAGTGCTTGACTTCGACCCATGCGCGAGCATAAGTGCACTGGTAAGATGCCAACGGGGGCTGCCAGTTCGCCAATTGTCCTTGTCGCCTGTAGGAGCCAGTCTAATCAGCGACTGCGCCGTACAGAAGGGGACGAGGTCATGCCTTTAGATCGTTGAGGTTATCGGTGACGGCAACGAGTTGTGGGCGCGTGAGGTCGTTAGCAAAGGCCTCACGTTGGGCAGCCGTCCAGTCGCGTGCACCAGAGAAGAGAGCCATGCCTACACAGATGATCAGATTCTCCGTATGTCTCAGGAAGACATGGAAGTATTATGTTTACCTCCTTGAGAGGGACAAGATGGTCGGTATCAAACACTGAAATATCAATTAAAGGCCATATATTCACTGTAACCAAAGATCTGCTTACAATGTCCCAGATCGCTTGCATCTGTGGTGGCAACACCGTCGTACACGGCGAGACCCCAGTTGCCCGAGGTTGCCTTACACGCGGTGTTCGTTACGACATTGGTACCGTCGCGCTTGAGGACAGTCTCTCCCGAGTGTCACACGTTCCAGATACTAGCAATCCACATCAACAACGGTGAAGAAAAAGCGAGACGAGGAAACGCACACTGATGTTCCCATGTCTTGAACTGGCTGCGCGCGTAGGCCGGAGAGTTAGAATCAACAACGGCGACCGTTAACTGCAAAAAAGGCGTTAGTTATCAGGTAAACGAGTAAGAGTCGAAACGAGGCATACCCCCGTTCGCTAAGATTCACGTCTTCGCTGTGGCCGTTGAGACAGGCCGTCGGGACGGGGGCCCTCGCCTTGAGGTCGAGCGGAGCAGCAGAAGCTACACCAGCGAGCGCGACCAGGAGTAATGAGGCGACATATGCTGATCGAGGCGATGTGATGGAACGAGCGACGGTGGTGAACAGTCCCGAGGGTTGGAGAGCGGTTATTCCATACCAATGAGCGAGAGTTTATATAGCCATCGTTGGATATTTGTGTGGACCGTATGGTCTCATGCCCGGCGAACGTGTTGCCTGACAGCTCTTCGCTTCGTCTGTCTTCGTTGGCGACCTCACTGCCAACGACAGAATGGTGGATGCCAAGACTTGTGTGTATTAGAGAGCAACATGTCGAGCCTTGTTGCATCGTTGACGAAGGATGCTAAATAGGCTCCAGTAAGTAGCTTCTTTGTCGTCTGGAGTGATAGCGATAAGACATGTGAGAGAGTTCCAATGTGGCCGACGACTCACTCTGCGTTCGATGACGTTCATATGGTTAGAGGAAACTGACCTGATCTCCAAAACAAGAGTCGATTGCCTCTTCTCTTTTGTGTGCTAGAGACTTTATCTCGGTCACCCTGAGCATACTGCTCGCTTGACCTCATTGCGCTACACAGTGTCGCTTGAATAAAGCCTGGTAAGTATTGTCGGCGGACACATGCCTGGTGGAAATAGTGTTAAACGATCGTTTGCAAGCACAGTATGCTCTTCAAGAAACGTGTATCCCGACCTTTGCTATTCATATGACGGTCCTCGGGTGTTCTGGAAGAAGCACGTTGGTATCAACACACCAAAAGCGAATCGGAGCTGGTTGATGGCGCGGGTTAGGGTCATCAGGAAATGCGGCCCCCGCGGAGCCGAATAAAACCTCCCAATTTAAATCGGGAGTATCACACTCACTCGGATAGGGCATATTCAGACTCGACAGCCCCTTTCTCCCTCCTTACACTCCCAAGGTCTCCCTCGCTTATTTTACGTCTTCCACTCTATGCAAGCTATGTTCAAACCTACGCACCGCCGTCTGTCCCACTCCCGAAGTATACCGTGCCGTTCCGTTCGAATCAACTTTCAACATTCAAAGTCCAAACCTCAAAATACAGCGTTCAGAGCTCAGGCGAAGGAGTGGAATTATTGTAGAGGATAGGGGCACCTTGGGCATAGCTTGGCATCATGGTGGTGTGACTACAGGTATACTTCATTCTACGGTGTCCCATCCTGTTCATACCACATACGCGTTGGACATTTTTAAACTCTGTTTTCGATCGTCACATATCCTCGAATATGCCCGTTCCAGCCCCTGCCGAAGCACTCTCTTGTAAATCGCCAGAGAGAGACCGGAATATTTGAAATGCATTACATCTACCTCGGCTCTTGAAGACTCTGTGATTTGCTGGCGGTCGATGCCCAATTTATATTCTCTGGTTACATGCACCCGGGACTAGTCGGGGACGGTACTTTACGCGCCTTTCCGCGTCACGACTATAAGTATAGACAAGCAGCCGCTCTCTTGGCTTTCGACAGCCCCAGCCTCTTCTCAACCGCACCTCCCACCGCCGTCTTAAGGCTTCGCTTCGTCACTCGTGTGGATAGAACGAGGTCTTCAAATAGTGAACGACGATGCGGGGAGATGCTCTGGCCTTGGGCCATCTCCGACGCGGGAAGGGCTTGAACAGCATATATCCAGGTTTCGGTCATACCACGACAGGTCGTACAGGATACCGCGAGCCCCGCCCCTTCGTTCTTCCAGACTGTATGTTCTGAATCGTGTCGCAAAGTTTGCCGCCTTGGGTGACTAACGACGCGAGCACACAGACACTGACAGCGCTGCCCAACTCGCAACAAACCGCACCGGCCAACGCGTACCCTCTTTTGCGTTACGTCGACTCTCTACGTGCGCACGGGCACCGCGCAGCACGTATCGACCCACTCGATCTGCTGCAACGCGAGGAGGTCGCTGCGCTCAACCCCCGCGCGCTACGGCTTAGCACCGTCCAGACCCAGTCCCGCACCTACAACATTGACGGCATCGTGTGGACGCGTCCTGTCGGCGACGGGGAGCCTGAGGAATGGACACTCGAGCGTATCACGCGCCACCTCCGCGATATTTACGTTGGCCGTATCGCGTACGAGTACATGCACTCGCCGTCCAAGACAGAGCGACTCTGGTATTTTCGCACCTTCTCGAGAGCCAGGTTGCACCGGCACCTATGCCCGTGGATGAGAAACTAAGGATACATCGACTTTTGGCGGAAAGCGAGGTGTTTGACCAGTTTATGCAGGCCAAGTTCCCGAATTTGAAGAGGTACGGACTCGAGGGTGGAGAGTCGATGTTGCCTGCCATGGGATGCGTTGTTCAAGTGCGCAAGACGAAGGTGCGCAGCATATATATCCCTCTACGACAAACTTCATGCATCTAATCCATAGGCAGCTGGCGTCAAACGGACGTTGTCCCTCGGCATGCCTCACCGTGGCGGGCCTGGGCCGCCTGAACCTCCTCTCCGAGCCTCCTACAACTCCCCCGCACGTGCCATCTTCGCCAAGGTCAAGGGCATCAGCGAGATCCCTCCCGAACTTCAAGCAGCTGGCGCATACGGCGACGTGATTAGTCATTTCGGTGCGTCTGGTCCTCCCCACCGTACTCCCCACCCCGCAAATCTCACATTTCGCAGTATCAAACCCTACGTTGACCTATGGCTCGAACTCGCTTGCCGTCGCACACCTCCCGAAACCCCTCACACCTCGAGGCCGTGGATCCGGTCAGCGCCTCGGTGCGGCTCGTGCGAAGCAATTTGCGTTTGTTGAAGAAACTGTTCCCCGCCGCCTCCGAGCCCGGGCGCGCAGGCGGTCGCGAACGCCGCGCTCGAGGAGCACATAGGCGAATGCTACCCCGGCGACCGTGTGCTGTGCGTGCAGATGCATGGCCGACGCGAGTTTCACTGGTCAAGGTGTGGTTATGGAGGGTCGGCCTCGGTCTCAGTGAGTATATGCACTGTATTTGGGCTTTTGAAGGAGCTCATCGGGCGCAGGCAACTTGCCGCATTATACTGTTGTGGATCGGTTCATCTCGTGGTCAAGTACGTGCTACTTCATATATGCCTACAAAAACTGATCTTTTTTGGTATTTGTGCCTCGGCAATCCAGTAATAGGTGCGTTTTCTAGCGCATATAATAGGTTGTGTTGACCATTCGCTGACATGACTGCATTTTAGCATTGGTTATACGACTCCAGCCTCGAGCGCACGCTCGTCTTTGTACTGCTCTGACATTGGTAAAATGATCAACGCGCCCGTTTTGCATGTCAATGGAGGACTATCCTGAAGGTCAGCGCCGGTATTCCTTGTGAAATACACGCGTACTGAGACTCAACGTTTTTTCAGACGTCGCTCGAGCCATGGAGATCGCGTTCAAATATCGAAACTTCTTCAGAAAGGATATCGTGGTCGACTTGATCGTCTACCGGCGCTGGTGGGTATCGTACCCTACATAGTTACCACGCATACATGAACCTTTTCTCCAGGGGCCACAACGAACTGGACGAGCCCGCATTCACCACACACGCGCTCATGTACGAGAAGATTCGCTCTCGCCAATCTGTGCCCGTCATTATACGAACATCAACTCATCGTGCGCGTCCTCTTTTGTTTCACGATGCATTCACTCAATGACGCGTTAGTCCGACGGCGTACTCGAGGCCATCATCGGCTGCCGCGCTACGAGACTCACACAAAGCGCAACTCACTGCCGAAATACGACGCCGCGACTTCTTACACACCTTCTACACCCGTGTCTTCGACTACGTGGGCTGGCATCGCCTCGACAATCAAGGATGCAGGGGCGTCGAGAGCACCCCTGTGGTATATCACCCCGAAACGGGAGTCGAGAAGGAGAAAGCTCGTAGAAATTGGCAAGGCGAGTGTACGCGTGCCGGAAGGTTTCGTAAGTTTTGGTTTCGATCGGTTACAGGAAGTGCGCTGAGTCCCGGTCGCAGGAGATCCACAGTCGGTTGCAGCGCCATGTCAAACGTCGCGTGCAGACACTCGATGCGGGCAAGGACATTGATTGGGCCACGGCGGAGGTGCGTGGCCTTGTGATTTAGGTCGAATAATACTGATGGATGTGTAGGCGTTGGCCTTCGCTATGGTTCGCTCATGAGTGAGGGATACGAATATTCGCATTTCAGGCCAAGACGTAGGCCGTGGGGACTTTCAGCCAGCGGGTGAGCATGACGAAGCCGCATGGCATTTTTTGTGTTGAAACAGATTTGGGCTAGCCACGCAATGCTTGTTGATCAGGAAGACTGAAGGCGTCATCGTACCTTTAAACGAGTCCTCAAGTCAGAGGGCCGCCGCTTGGAGTTGGCAAACAGTGCGTTATTGTGCTCTACATTGTACCGTCTCACTAAGGATTTTTGCACTAGGCTCATTGAGTGAATTCGCTGTACTCGCGCGTAGGTCACCCTCGGTGAAACTTTGTTGCTCAATACTTACTTTTTATTGTGAGACAGTCGACGTACGGAGTGAGCGTAGGAACAGGCCTGATATCCTCCCCATTTGGGAGGCTCAGTTTGGTGGATTTTCTTCAACGGTGCTCAGCATGTCTACGTCAGCCACGAGCACTCGAATATATACTAGAAGTTTTTCCCAATTTAGGTCATAATGTCGACACGTTCATCTCGTCTGGTGAAAGTAAGTGGAGAAAAGCTTTCTCCAGTTTTCAGGCAGTCTCATGGTTTCGCTGTCAGACAAGGTGGCCCCCCCTGAGCGCAGAGTGGTATTGTCCTTAACCTTCCTCATGGTGGGTTCACTATTAACGTTCGCATTCATATCCCGAAACATTGACATCGATGTATCGCAGTGCATGGACGGCGCGGGCCCTGAACATTCATCGTGTCGCTTGAACGATTTCTTACAGGTAAAATTATCATGCCTGTAAATGAGATAACCCTTGAAGACTTTTACGGCGTTTGTGTAGCTCACAAACGACCGACCATACTAACCCTTACAAAACGAGGACGTCAGCCACCCGGAACGTTTAATATGCCGTGGTGAATCCAACCCACCCCCCCGCACAGTTCTTCCATTTGCCTTCGGCCGCAGATGAAACGTAACTACCGGGAAAAAACCGCTGATCGTATGCTGGCCCGAAGGGACTTTTAACGCTTGGCCCAGTGAAGTACACGGCAGGTGTGTCCTCGCCAAAGCGTATCCTCACCTCGCTCTAGGCTGCCACTCGTCGACTCTCGCAGAAGATGGATTCCAGTACCAAGTTCCAACCTGTCATTGACGACGCCCCCTCCGTCAGCGTATCCCTCGACTGTGGAGCGCATCTACGTGCGTCTCAGGCAAGTTCTACTACACGCAGTCCTACTCAAAGCCCGCGCACAAAAACTCAGAAACTCGCGCATACCGTCCGCGATTGTGCGCATCGAAGGTAAGCCCCTTTTGCCCCTTCCCGTATGCGTGGCGTTGCGCGCGGTATCGCACGTACCATCTGTCTCAACAACAAACGGAAGGTACACGAAGGTGCGCAACGGTGCGCTTGTGGCGCCTAGGAGCCGAGCACCAGAAAACTACGGGCGCGTCAGGTACCATGTGCAGGGATCTGGCTCCAAGAAGAAAGAAAGAGAAGAAAAGAGAAAGAAGAGAGAACCAAGAGAGAAGAAGAAAATAGCAAGAAGAACGAAGTAGAGGAGAAAGAGAGAAGAGAAAAAGAAGAGAGAAAGAAGAAGCCAGAGAGAGACAGCAAGAAACGATGATGACCATGAAAACCTGGGGACTGCACAATACTCAACGTATTGAGTGGTCTCTCACAATTCGATCGGGAGTGACCGGCGCCAGCCGGCTCGTCGACGGTATACAAGGAGTTCAACGCGTTCTTGAGGAGCAAAAACATGTACGAAGCGCCGCAATGAATGGCTCACGCTCGTGTAGGGCGAGGACGATAGTTATTTATGTATAAGAATTTACATTACACACATCCCCCGCTTGGTTTTTCAACGTCTTTGTGATCCACCACTGGCTGAACCTTCAAGCTCAAGATTCAATATTCAATGTTCAAGCTCAAGTTCTGAGCTTTCGATTGTTCCTATCATTACATGTAATGTCGATAGAGCTGAGACTTGAAATTTTGCGAAAATGTTGCAGAGACTATATATGGACTACAAAGCGAGCCGAACGCTAGTAGTACATAGTACTCATAGGCGGAATAAATGAGCCTGAACCACTCCGACCGGGGCCTCACTCTGCCTGTGAGTAGCCTTGTGTTTCAAAGCTCGGGAATGTGAGACTGCCATGGGCGCGGTTTGAAGCCTCATTTTCCATCACTTCATCGCTGCTACACTTCTAGTGTCGTGACCAAAATCCGAAGCTCTGATAACATCCGAGTCGTGCAAGTGTGGACTGGGCGCAATGGGTCGTGCAACAACACGTGAGCATCCTTCCGAGGCTGGGGGCACATCGTTGGAGCCTCAATCATTGTTGCGCCCATGCACCAGCATCGTATCCGTCGCTAGCTCTGTAACGTCGGGTGCGCTCGGCTGGGATTGATACCCCCATGTGCGGGGGAGGACTGGTCGCATACCGGGTGAAATGTTTGTTTGATCTATCCGCGAGCGTTTGAGGCGGGCAGCGAGCCCCGAATGTGCGCCATCATTTCTTCGTCCACAATCCGATATACCCATGGGGAGCAACCAAGAACGGTGATATTTATAAACACGCATGAGATGCGTTGCACTTCGATAAGTGAGTAGAGTTTAACCATGTTGAGATAGAGAACATACCGTCCTGCGGGGACGTTCTGATAAACGCTTCTCTCTTCGCCCCGCCTCAGATACATGTGTGATCATATATACGGGTGGTGGTTCGAGGTTTCAGCGGAAAATGCTGTCGAGATCCTGGGACGTTATTCCATCGCACACTCAGGCTCGTAAGGCTCCCTAAGTTTGATAAATAAGTACGACATAAGAACTCGATGCCAGTAGCTCGTTCTTCATTGCAATAGGTATGGCTATGTCGAACGACTCTAGACCTGGCTGCAGTTGGAAAGCCATTTCCGCGAGCGAGGAGACCAGCTAGGGCTCACCTGTGTGTGTCGATAGGATTGAGCAATCCCACTCCGGACGAAGTGAGGGACGGAATTTGCGGAAGGCAGGGCGCGGCGGCGACAAATCGAATGAACGCGCCTGGAAAGCATCTTTTAGGGGAGGGTTTTTGCGGGGTCTCGCGGACAGAGTCGGAAGAGAGTCGACAAGAAAAGACCATGCCATCGTTCGGCAAATAACTCTCTCAGGAAGTCCACGACGGGTACGGCTGCACTGTACCGGATCGAGTCAAATACTGTTAGGTTCTGCCACCGACGGTTGTATACCGTCTGATCGTAGGCAAAGAGGAGTAGCAGGCGGGGCCGCTAACTCTCCCCTGTATCCCGCGTCGATGACACTTCGCTCGGCAAAAGTCGCTAACGACCTTTAACATCCGCGCTCTGTTGGTTGCTTCGTTCATGTAACTTTGAGGCAGCCCTCAGCGAAGAGAGGTTTCCGAGGGCGTTCCGGATAAGATAAAGTCTTCTTCGACTGATATGCTGAAGGCGATGCGCGAATGTCCTCTGATCATACTATGCGTACAAGAGATCTCGTGCTTCTTCTATGGTGTAGGGGCCACTGTGATTGTCAAAGTAGAGCACGCGCGGTGCAGAATTCACAGCCAGCTCTACCTCCGCGGTGTGTAGCCCGCTGTGGGACCAGTAGGTCTGGGGAGGCTCCATAAACGGGATGCGGCATACAATGTGAAGCTATACGAGAAACGCAAAGTCGACAATTTGCGTCTTCAATACTAAGCGGAGCCTGTGAGTCACCGCGAGCATCGTATCGAGTAGCAAAAACCTAAGATAGAGCGACGCGAACGATTCAGTGCGGGTCGATAATGCCTTTGGGCCTTTGCCCTTAGTCACCTCATTGCAAAGGGTTCCTTATCCTGGTACCCTACGTTCTGCATATCATGGCCTTTGGGGGTGTAGACGTGACATAGCCCGTCCCCCGAAACTTTTGCCATTGAAAGAACTTACTGTTGCACTCGCGACATCTCGCACAAAGTCGATTTTTCCTGCGAATGCAGAAGAATTTGTTGTGTCCCTTCCACAGTACAGGTCGAGACACGACTCTCGGTATTATGGGGTGTGGATGGTGACTGTGGCACTACTCCTTTTATTGAGCACGAGGGATTGGTAGATATTGTGATGCTGAGGCAACGGGGCAGGGTTCCGGGAAAAGAAGCTGATGACCGACTCGGAATTATCTTCCTCGTAAAACAGCGCATCGTAAAGGGTATCTGATACTCGGGTCGTGTGGCCATTGCCAGTCGTGCGGCCCGAGCTCATGTGCATAGTCGTTCGTCGATATAGATGAGGATGAAAAACGGCAGGACGCCTAGAGTCTGATCCTTAGCCGAGCAGGCGGTTGAAGACAGCGGATGAACAGCGCTGTGGCGCTCAATTGGTCTGGCCGAACCATAAGTGCCTCCGCCAGTCTGCGCTACATGTCGCCATCAACCGGCAGAGGATGAGCACCGTCTGATGGGTCAGGAGGCTGGAATAAGAGTTCGAATTCACGGTCAATACTGTCAAACACGAGATTACGAGCAGTTCCTTGGGGATTTGGTCAGCCCCCATTAGCCGCTAGTCGAGCAATGCGAACCCAAGAAGGATCGGTCTACTACCTCGAACTGGCCTCCTGATGCGTATCAGGGTAAATTCCGCATCTTCCTTGATTGTCCCTTTTCTCGCAAAAGTAGGGTCCTCATTCCAGGTCCGTTAATGAAGGGTCAGGATTCGGTTCGTATAGGTGCTTTCCCACATGGCATACTCTGTTAAGAAGGCACGAAGCTGCGTGCGTGGCTTCGAAAAGCTTGATGAGAAAGGCCCAAAGTGAGAGAGTCCATTCCGTCCCGTTGCTTTGCGTATATACCGGCTCCTACAGAGATAAAATCTCCGCGCCAAGGTAGTCCCTCCGATTGGGTGATACCCAGACCGCCCGTGCCGGAATGACTCTGAGCTATTACCTGATCTCAATGTTGAGAGACAGTGTCACTATGAGGGACGCCCCCCCCCCCCCAGTCTCGTGTACGTATCTTTCGATTTGTCCGGTCCCGAGCTCTGTATCATGGCAAGATGCTTGCTGCATAGACCCCGATGCCTTCATAACTGAGGATCGCTGAACCGCAGAGAGGGTATCTGTGATTACGTGCCGTAACGAACGGTCTTGCAAGACGGATCGAGTGGCTAAAAATGCTGAGTGTGTATCACATCAAGTACGGCTAATCATGAATTCGTGGTCACCACTTCGTCTAATACGTCGATCCCGATAAATATTTATAGCAGACTTTAAAAAATTAGGTTCGCTCTGCTGACGTTGAACTTACATTGCTGCAGTAAAAATTTAGGGTCCATAATAGCACAGCTTCCATAGTAGCAGATCGTTAGTTGGCCTCGTCAGCGAAGGTAGACAGAAAAAGCGGACTAGATGTGGGCGACATGACCGCGCTCCATTCATCATGAACTTAAGTACAGAGCTAAGAGCACGTGGTTGAGCGGGTAAGAGGTACAGGGGTTCGTCGAGGACAGTAAGCATATAAGTACCTCTTACCTCGAGCTTTACTGTAACACGCTCGCTTGAATGCTCTAACCGGCCCCCGGGCCCGGGTGACCGAGACGCGTTCATTAATATGGATCAACGTGACTGACGCGGTGTCTCTTTTTGCCTCATGCAACTGTTGCAAGCATCCCGCCGAGTTTCTCCTTCCTTGAGATCTCTCGTCTCACAATCCAATTTTTGCAGGCCATTTCTCGCTACATCCATTGCTCAAATCCGAGCGCCCAATGCATGGCCCAGAAGCCGAACGTTGGTTCGCTCTCCATAGGAGAAAGATCGAGAGTTCATGACGAGGCACTGAAAAAGGGGAAGCCGATACCCGGAGGCATGTTACGCAGGACTTTTTGGTGCGCTTTGTACCAACTAGAAGTTGTGCGTCGCTCACTGCCCTTTTAGCGAACCCGGAACGTCGTGCGCGCAAAGTGTAAGATAAGAATCCCAGATTTGGCCCCCTGAGGTCCCTAGGGAAATGTTCAGCATGCAAAGGCAGTAATACACTGCAGCGCAGAAGGTGACGGTACGTAGCTCATTCAGTAAGCAATACAACCTTGAACAAAGTACGACTTCGCACGGTAGTTCGTGCACATCAATAGTGTAGCACAGCGGACTGGTAAGTACGGGTTCCGGCCCCCGCCCGTCTGTTACCTGGCAACACAAAACAATGTGCGCCAGCTTCAAGGTGAAGAGCACAGCTATCATTGCGTTGACGTGCATCTCATAATGACTCAGACACTGGATAGCGATATATGTTGCGTCTCCCCGAAAACCGAAGCCGTCCTCATACTATCTTTCCCCTGGGGACGGCTTGTAAAAAGCCGGTACAATGTAACCAAGAGCTCGCCGTGCACGTTTTGACGTGCTCGGAGGGATAGGTAACGGATTCTGGGAGCTTTCGCGGACGAGCGGGTGACGGACACAGAGTCAGATCACACACGCCAACAATGGTAGACTCTGGGTCAAGTGACCAGTCAAATGGCTTGGAAGATGGCATCGCCCACCAGAGCGCGAGATGGCGGAACAGTTTCGTCACTTGGACGGGTATGACCTCTTCATCAACGTCACGAGGGCCATCTGTCAGACGAAAGAATGATGGCGGCTTAAAGCCAGAGTATATTCCCTACCGCGACCTATCGAAGATACCGAAGGAGCGATGGCGCCTGTCTGGTGACCGAATTCGAAGGCGGGGTTAGGGACTGGGATTCGTGGTATCGGCGGGAGAAAAATCCCGAAAGAGTCTCGCCAGAGTCTCCAGCCTGCGCTGCACCTCATGACCTATCCATTGAGCGTGTATCAGCTTATTGTCCACTGCTGAAATGGACGGGACCCAAAGCTGCAAAACCGGGGAGCTACATGTCTCAGGATCGCGCGTCCTTGGTGCAGACGTGGTAGAGCTCAACTTTCTTCCACTGTGCGTATTTTTCTGGCAATTGGTTTTGCTTCACTGACAAGCCCCGTTCCTGAGCTCAGTATGCAGATTGTATGCAGATTCTCGGAGCTCGCGTTTGCTGCTCCCTCACCACGCAATCCTCATCACAGTCTGGGGAACGTCTGTACATGAATTAGCTCACAGGAAATGCACAAGCAAGGTATCCCCGGACTCACCCATGCGTAACGCGGCCAATCAGCACATGACATCGTTTTCCGATTTTACTAAGGCTCCAGAGGAGCTCGGTCGCTGTGGACGGGGCGAGTGTGCAATAAAACTGCAGGGAGGACATGCCATTGTGGACAACTGATGCGCCTCTCATCAGTGCCACCGTCGAAATCAGAAAGGAGATTTCAAACCCGCCAATGCCTGATGTCATAATCGCTCTCACGCTGGTACTCATGACGATACGCCAACAGAAAAGGGGAATCAACGAGAAGACAGATCCGGAAAAGGGCCCTCATCGGAGGCTAACGAGTGAGCAAACGACGCGCTCACGGAAAAATATTAAAGTCCAGAAACAATTCGCCCCAAATGGTATATCATCAAAATACAAGAAGGAGCGAACACAGGCAAAAAAAAGATCACCAACAATGAAAAAACAAAACTGTGACGTAAAATACACAAAAAAAACACCATAATACGTTTTGTCCAATAGATAAAAAGAATACACTGTCCGCACAACCTGTATCGGTGCCATACAAGAGACTGGGGTCGAAGTCATCCACAGTCGCACACCATGGCGGGCATATCCGTTTGCATGCGTAACAGATTTTACCTACGGAGCTTTCGGTAGAGTTTTTGTGCCCAAGGAGCTGGTACGTGGCATATCCGGACCGTAGACCGCCGTTATCACCCGTTGACGCTCTGTCGGTAGTTCCCACGAGCTATGGACCGAACCAACCCAAAACGCCCACATGACATTGCATACAATCCTTTCCACCGTCCCGGTCAACGTGCTTATCCGTCCTACCAAAGATGCCAAATCTCGTCAACGGATTTTTCTTTGCCGTGGTCGTGGATCGGAAAACACTTCTTGCCCAAGCCTCCCGTTATTACGTAGCAATGAGGTCCGGCTATACAATTGGAACGAAGGTATTGCAAGGTCGTAGAAATTGATATAATAAAGTAAACATATTTCTCCCTTGCTTGCGGCTCTCCATCATCATGTGTGTATGCGCATGTCGCTAGGCTCAACTCTAGGCGGACTCGTCACGGGCGCCCCGTGGTGCGTCAGCATCGCGATCTTCGCCGCCACAGCGCCACCAAGCTCCCGCTTTCCGCATCGGGGGCTGCGCTCGAACTCTGCTTCCCCATCCACCCCTAACTAAAACTTTGTTTGCGCCTCTTCCAAGTGCACGCAGCCCATAGGTTTCCAGAAATTGTTCTGAAAACGCCTTCAATCGCTCAATACTCGTGATTCGACATGAAAAAACCACAAAAAGTTGGCTCTCAGGTTCTACACGCGGAACCGACTTCACCAGAGCCCGTCTCTACTGCTTCTACGGATTGGCCTGCCCCCCAAGACGCGATGTCACGAGCGAGGCAATTTATTTTGGCCTGGTGGGTGCAAGTCAAGTTTTTGTGACAAATACTCTCGAACCGGGTGTTTTGCCTGCTTCTCATCGGGTTCATCAGCGCAAACGAGTCACCCTCGACACTCCTGGTTCCAGACAAAGATGCGGACGGTTTGACAGGAGCTTTGATTATTTACCGCACTCTGGTTGCATTAGGTCACAATCCCGAGGATATCCATGTCCATTTTGTTGCCAAGGGGTCGAATCCCCACCGTGAGGATGAACGCGCTAGGCTTGCTGCCCACGATGTGCGATACGCCATCATTGTCGACCAAGGAAGTCGACCAGGCCCTATCCTAGTCCCAAAGGCAAAAAACCTCCTTGTCGATCATCATTTGAGTGACGAGTTCCCTGACGATACCACAGTATGTATGATGCATTGAAACGATCTCATGTTTGCTCATCATATGCATCATGCATTCGGTAGGTGCTCTCCGCGTGCAAGAACGAGCCAGTTGCGACTTCAGCGACTTTAGCGTACGTACTCTGTAGACCACTTCATCGATCCATATCAGAGACATGCGACTACCTATGCGCAATGGGTACAATGGGGCGATCTGGGTAACGTCATTCAAGTTCCAGCCACCTTTTCCCGACAGCGACATGAAAGCGTGTTTTCAAGAAGTACACCAAGAAAGCCGTCACTGAGGCGATCAGTCTTGTAAATGCTCGTGGGTTGGAAGAAACTCTTACGGTGCATATAGTAGCTCAGAGCAAATCTAGCGCGTCGGACGGCAACATTTGACGTGCATTCTGCGTGGAAAGTCAGTTCTTACACATATTCAAAACCTAGTGTCTTGTTGATTTTCATGCACCAGGCTTTACTTCTTTCCAACTCTCCGGCAGATATCGTCAAGCCTCCGGTACGTCGAAAGAGCTCCTAGCGGATTCCAGGCGTCTTCGAGAGGCCAGAGAAGAAATCAACATCGAGGTAGAACGCCGATCGCATGTAGCCCCCGAATTCTCGGGTGATGGGAAGGTGGCTCTGCTGAGGATCGAAAGTGCCGCTCAGGTCCATCCAGTGCGTTCACATGTTACACAGGAAGCGCACTTGACCCATGATGTACCCTTTCTTCGATGTGACAAGGTCATCGCGACGCGTTGGGCCGGTCACCTCAAGTCCCCAAAGCTACAAATAGTCATGGTCGCCAACTCAGGCTACACCCCGGGCTTGACGAATTTCTCGTGCCGGGTTGCACTCGCTGCGCTCGAGCACGCACGGGCGAGTCCGACGTCGATATATAATCGCCTTTTGAAAGACTATGCTTCGCGCTCTCCTGGTCTCACGGACGCCGCCATGGGCAATGATTTTGCGAGGGGGCATAAACAAGCGAGTGGAGGTATTGTGCCAACGGAGCAGTTTGAGAGGCTGTGGAGTGTGATGGAGGGTAGTGCACCCGAAGAGGGAAGTCCGAAAAAGAAGAGAAAGGTTGAAAAAGTGCAGAGCAACACTTTGGAAGGATGGTTGAAGAAGAGTTGAATTACGCATTGTACATTTAAAACCCTTGAAACAGAGTAATTTCTCGAGATGAGGGTGTTTTAAAGACGCCGAGCCATCGCCTTCCTTCTGCACTCACGAAGTCATCTAATGCAGCCACCGTCGTATGCTTTCCTGGAGCGTCCGGCTCACGAGTCTGAGAACGATGGCAGGTGCAAACATGTCAGTCGGAAGGAGCCAAGAGCATCCTGACGTGCCCACATGCATGACGCCAATTCCTTGTCCTGTACGACAAATATCAGAGATACAGGCAGACGGCCAGCTGAAACAACGAGACATACGTGGAACGCCGCGTCAATGAAAAGATCGAGATACCATCGACCAAAGGATCCCCAGTCCAATGTTTCGCCTGACACAGGCCTCGTGCTAGTGAATCCATAGTCTACGACCACTGAGCAGTCGTTTCTCGCAACAACTACATTGAATGGCTTACCAAACGTCTTGGTCGACTCCCTAATAAGATGCTGTGAGCGTTACTAACGCGATGAAGATTGAACAGACAAGACACTTGCCATAGTGCTTCACCATGCTTGCTGACTTCCTGAAAGTATTTCTGGGAGAAGTTTGGTTGGCATGTCATCTTTGCCCCCGTCCTTGTTGGACACTGGGGATTGGGGTGCAAGATGCCAGAAGGGAGTTGAGTGTAATTGCTCCCATCATTGCCTTACTGCAGCCTTGCCTGTGGATGCGTTCACATGAACGAAGGGTATATTCTGCAGACAAGAGACGTACGCGTAAATAGGGTTGAGCTGAAGCATAGCGTCGCCTATAGCCACAAAGTTGGATGGAACTCCCCTTGACGTCTTGATATCGAATATAAGAGCACGGGCCTATATTAGAATCGATGCTGCTTCCTTGGGTTTTGGGTGATAAGGGCAGGAACAGATGTGACACGTACGAATCTTGAGAGGCTTGAAGTGGGGTTCTCCCTCTTCGACCAAGATTCTGATGATTTCTAGAACCCATTGTGGGACCGGTTCCGGGCCACGAGTCAAGCTCATATATCCTTTCGACCTCACCTGCCGACAACGGCAGTGACTTCCAGTGAGACGTCGCCCCACCCTCCACAGCAGAGTTTGCACTGTTACAGATCGCGTAAGTGCTCTCGCTTAGACATCGCTAGGTACATGAGACGAACTCGTGTCGTTATCCATCTTCCACTAGGACAAAACCTTCATTTGACGATAATGGGGGCGGGAAACAAAGGTGTAGAGCCCCCCTATACGGTCGTACCCCCCTCATGCTGCCCACACTCTTCGCGGAGGACCTTTGGTCCACCTTGCGCTTGATCTCCTCGTTCACCGTGAATGTAATCGTAACATAATGGAGCTTTTGATCGTATTCAAGACGAAGGTCCGTGGTATGTCGTAGCCGGCTTTCTTCAGCCATTTCAAGCCCGCTTGGCTGTCTCCCGAAGCATCTGTATAATATAAATGAAAATGTGTCATATGGATTTGATATTCAACATACTGTGACCAGCGTCGAGGATCGTTTATCGTAATCTCATTTCCGTTGGGTTGACGTATGACACTGCACACACTCGTTCACCATACACAGAATTCCTGATATCCAATGCTTCGTACTGAGCCCGTAGATCCGGTATGTATGTTGGAAGCTATCTTGGAGGAACCCAGAAGCAAGCGGCGAAGGAGGTTTTCCAAAACAGGCGGCCGATAAGCTGAACATCGGTCTCTGGGAGTTTCATTCGTCCTTATTTATCGTAATCCTCATACAGTACGGCGCAGGCAGCAAGTGTTTCCGCCAACGAACCGGGTTGGAACGTCACCTTCAGCCACGTCTGTGTCCCAACTGTGAGCCTGGCATTTGCGCACTACGAGGGATGAGCGCAATAAGCACGTACACAATCCGCCAGCGTGTTCCCGTAGCGCGTCATCAAAATTAGGCCATAGACGACGCAAACCAACACACAAAACGAGCAGGTCAAGTATATCCTAGGAAGAGCGTCAATCTGCTGCGAGGGAAAATCACATGCGAAGACCCCACCATTGAAGATGAGGTTCAATACTGCCGCAATGCGCCACTACCCGTGACTGGAGAGACCACTTGCACACATCTCACGAGACTTCATCTGCCACGAGATAATTCTCCGGACCGCAGCTATTCGACGATTGGTGACGAGTGGTCAGAGCAAACAACACAAAGGCAATAAAAAGAAAACAAAAAGAAACGAAGTCAAGGACAAATAACCAAAAAAAAAAAGGTATAAAAGCATCAAAGGACAACAGAGCATACGATAAAACAAAAAACAGCAGAACAAAGCAAAAAAAAAAAAGAACTAAGCAAAAGCGAATCAGAAAAACGCGAGGCTGGTAAGCAAGCCGAGATGCTGCAAAAGTTTAGTGAGTGCCCATATAACGTCCACTATAGGCGACGAGGAACCGATAAGAGTCATCGAACAGGATCTTGCCTTCCAGACCTACCACACTCGGACAAGCCGTACCGTTGATTTTTCGGTATGTTGCCGGTTTTGTATGTCCCAAGGTGAGTGGGGAGACCTTCACAGTGGTGTACCGTCGCATGATAGTATGTGGTGCACAAGGTTGGCTACAAAACGCCACAGTAGGACTGAGGTCAGAGGGGAGTGCGGGCCAATGTAGGATGTATAGAATGCAAGAACGTAAACATCACGGTCTCTGTTCAGTAGAGAAAGGAGAGATTTTGTAGCTGCCTCGCGCTGAAGAGCCGCATTTATAACTGTGGATAACCTCCCAAAATGTGGATTTCACATGTCGAGATGAAATGTCGAACCCCAGCAGGTGTGGCATCTGTTCGTGGTACGATTGAGCTTGTCTGCGGATCCTGAATGACGCTCCAGAGCAGCGCCGGCATGTTTTCCTGCACGAACATCCGTGGAACGGGTCCATCCGAAGACAAGAGATTGTTGATGCCGTGACGGTTTTTTGGGTGAGGTCATGTCATCCGAGCGGATCTCTCATGCGTCGAGCTCCCATTCGGAATCGTTCTATCTTCAAAGGTTAGGAGAAATCATATGATAAACAGTAATAGAATTACTGACCTTTTTACTGGGCACTACCTCTGGGCATTCAGCTCCATGCACACCTCCACATGCATCATGTAGTCGCTGGAAAGACTGGGCGGACCGCCGAAAGCCATGAGCTAATCGACTGAACAGCACAAATTACTCTCGATCAGTGCGCCAACGTTTGTACGAAAGCCTTTTTTGAATAGTAAGGCCAGACCAACATACCTTAAACAGCAAGAACTATGTCTTTAACTCCGAGATCAGCTTTGAGCTTCGGCGAAACACATCTCACGACGAAGCTTATAGTGAAGTCCATTGGAGCAGAGGCCTAGCCATCCAGGTACAGAGCTACTATATGGCTACTGACATGGATCGCGTTGTGAGCCACACCTCTTAGATAGCCGAATGGAGGGGTCTGAATGGTCCCTTGTCGAACTGGGCTTTATTGATAAGTTAAGTACAATATTCCGATCAAGGAATGATTACTAGAAGAGGTCGATGAACATAAGCTTATTCCATCCGTTAGGCATGATCACGTACCATCTTACTCAAACAAGAGGGCTTATCCGGCTCCGGAGGTGTAACGGGACCGTAGAAAAACCTGCTCAGTTTAACACGTGCGAGTACCGGTGGGCCCTACGTTCTTGGCGAAATCCAGCAGCCTAGATTATTTTCAGGTGAGCAAATTTATGTTAAGCCCCCACCAATGCCACGAGTAGCGGACACACCGTGGATAATATGACGGCAAGTTTTTGAGACAGCAAGTGAGGGGGGAACGATCGCGACCTAGAGACCCCCCCCGGTAACACACATTGTCAATGCAGGACTATTATAACTCAGGTAAAGTGAAATTACTACGGGCTGGTCGGCCCACGCTATGTATAGCACGAGATCCAAGGACATAAAGGATTCAAGTGCGAATGACTTGAACGCTGTAGAGCGACGATGAGTCGTACTCTTGTATCTTTGACCACCATGTCTATTGGGCCGGAGCGATCAGTACGCCAAACGTTCGCGAACCAGTTCACGGAAAAAAGCCACGAAAGAATGCCGACTCGCGAGCGCTCGCAACGCATCCAATGGGCGCTCTAAGAGGCGTTTTAAATTCCACGTAGGCGCGGAGTGTGGACTACTTCGAACGCCGCTTGATGCATCGCCGATACTTCAGGTAGTGACTTTTCGGTGAGCCATTTAATTATTTTGACCTCATCTTCTTATCTGTCCCGTCCGCAGCGTTGCAGCCGGTATGTACACGAAACCCGTAGCAAACGTTCCGGGACGACGTCCCGTTCTACGTTAATTGAGTACTGAAGTCAAACTCAACAAACGTGCGAGTTTCCGGAATATCCGGACAAGCCGCGAATAACACTGAAAGTTTTGATCTAGTATTCATCATGAGCCTCCCTTTTTCAAAACCAGAGACCGATCCTCCACAAGCAAGCGGAGGGTTCTCGTTGTTTCAGTCGAGACAGACACCAGCAGCTCTACAATCCTTGACGGAGATGTTCCTCCGCCCAAGATGTTTACCCGCTACCGACACCGCTTGCTTCCCTGGAGCCCATCATGCTGCGCTTCTTAGTCGCGCTCTGCGTTGATATGCGACAAGCGGGGCTCGTACTGCGATAAGAGGGCTCTCATGCAATACAAGAATATTGCGCAGGATACAAGCGTTCAATCTATCGAAGTCTGTCATTAGCGATTCATTCAGCTCGCAGATGCGAAGTTGCAAGAAGCACAAGAAAAGGCCGATAAGGCCATCGCGGTGGATGTAGGATGTTAGATGATTTGGAGGTAGCGAAGCGAGAACACCGGAGAGCATTCTTCTTGGAAGCGGTCATGCGGGTGATACAGCAGCAAGGATAGGACCGACACAGAGCACCTCGTCACCCCCTGGATTAAGTTCCTGTGAGCGAGGAGCTAACGCCCACAGCTTTGGAGACGCTTGAAAAACAATGCGAGGCCTGGAGAGTGTTACCAGGTACGTCCAAGTCCACACAATCATCACGAGAGACGTTTTGACATCTTGTCGATAGCAAATCGCGCAACAAGCTTTCCGGTTCTGTCTGAAGCACCAGCGCAAAGTCGAATTCCGTCGTTCTCTGCGAAACCTTGCGCACTTCACCTTGCAAACGTTTGCGAAATACGCACAACCAAGTGACTCACTCGATTAACCTCTCACGACCCATCAGAGGTTCTCCAGCACCATCTCGACACTCGCTTCGCACAGCTCAACACCTCCGTTCGAACTTGAGCTCTGGCATAGAAGCTTTCCGCTCCGTCGAAGATGTCCACAACCTTCTCACCATGGCTAAGAAGGCCCCTCGCCCTGCCATGATGGCCCAACTACTATGAGAAGCTTACGAAGATCTTCTTGATGAGTGGCAACGCCCTCTACCACGCCGCTGCGTGGGCGGCCGCTTATTACACCATTGCCACCGCTATAGGCGGTAAGTCCGACGAGGAAATCCGTTCGTCTCGCCGGTCAAGTCATCATCAGCGCTCTCGCTGTCCCTGTCGGCTCGAAGTCTGCCGATGGCAGTGAAGACGGCAAGAGCAAGAATCAGCGCCTGACTGCCCTGCTTGGACTGTCCAAGACACCCACTCGCAACGGCCTCCTCAAGGACGCTGTAAGTGCTGTATATCTACGCAATTTAGCCCCACTCATCAAAATCACAATGTTTACTCAGCTTTCGCGGAAAACGCCCCCTCAAGTTGTCACCCGAGCCCAATCCAAGGCAAGAACTCTGCCTACCAACATTCTCGAAGTAACCACTTTCACGATCCTCTCACGCTTTTTGCTCTGCCATCGCTAACCTCATTATTCCAGGGTCGCTCTCAGCAACGATGCTAACCATGGCCCCCTACCTACCTCTTCTTCAGCATGCTCTACTCTCCCGCCTTCTCTCCTCAGCTGTCCCAGGTCTACTCATACATGCCATCAAAATCGACAACCTTCTCGCAGCTTGTCGCACCGCTCCGCGCAAGCACACCACCGAAAACTCCAGCGTCTTCGATGAAGAGCAGGTCGAAGCATACGTGATGGGCTGCGCCCGTCGTGGGCGAGCTTAACATTCGCGTCGATCATCGCCCTAGCTCAGTAGCCCCCAGTATCACCTTCGTCGACGGCACGTTCTCCGTCATTGAGGACCCCAGCTCTTCTACGATGGCCAGCGCCAGCGCCATCCAGCATCGACATCTGAGGTTGTGCGCACACCCGTCTCAGTGGCCTTGCCACGTGCCTCCACAACTCGCTCGCGACGCTGTAGCACCCCCGGCTGCGCTTGCGGAGGAAGAGCAGCAGCAGGCCAAGCTCTCCACTCTCGTTGCTGCAGCAAAGGCCGAGTCGCAAAGCACTACAAACTCCGTCGGTCCATCGTCGCACGTCGCACCGCGAGAACTCGCTGTCGAGCTTGCCGCTCGCAAGGAGAAGGAGGAGGCAAGCCGCCGTGCCGAGCTCAGTCGGAAGGCAAAGGACGAAGAGGAGCGCAGACGCGCCGAGGACGTACGCAAGCGCGAGGTCGAGCGTGCACGCAAGGAGGATCGAGGCCATTCCCGCAACGAGGAACCGACCAGGAAAGCTTAGTGCAAAAAGAAAAGAAAGCCCCCCCCCCTAGGAAGCTGTGCTCAGTAGAGTCTCAAGGAGAAGTGGGTACACTCAAGGTCCGACGTCTACGGTGAGTGGGGAATCCATAGCCTCCTACCTCTCCCCCTACCTCCTTCCCTCTCCCCCTCTCGCCCCCCTCTCCCCAAAACCGCCTCCTCTCCTCCCCCACTCCCTAAAAAACCTCACGCTCCCCCCTACCCCTGCCTCCCACGTTACACTCGATATCAGAACTGACTCATCGAGTTCAGGAGATGGAGAACTTGAGTACGGACAACCTCATGCGCCTCCAGGTTGAGCAATTGGAGAAAGAAAAGAAGGAGCTCAACGAAAGGATGCGTATCGTATCTAAACGTCTCGATCACATCGAACGCGCGTATCGCAAGGAGGAGCGGCCTCTCCTCGCAAAGGACTACGAGGTGGCAACAGGCGAACGACAAGGCTACCCCACGAAGCCACTCAGAAGGCGCGCATCGAGACAGCCAGGCTCTCGCACCAGCAGGGTATCGAGACGAAGAAGCGATTGCTGCGATGTCGTCGATGATTGGAAGGCGTATCGCGACCTCGTCGCCGGGGAAGCGCAGCGTACGATGAGTTCAACAAGCGCTTGGCTCAGGCTAAGAAGAAGATTGAGGAAGAGAAGGCGAAACGACGGGCGGCAGTCCTCAAGGAGCGCGAGGAGGAGCGGCTGCGTCGTGAGGAAGAAGAGAGAATCCGCAGGGGAGCGGGAAGAGGAGGAGCGTCTTCAGCACAAAGAAGGTATGACGTTCTTGGAGCTCGTCATCCATAAAACCTCGCTCGACGGCCACTTTACAGCCCGACTCGCGGAGGAGGAACGCAAAAGAGCCGAGGAGGAAGCGGAGAGGGGAGGCCGCCGAAGCGAAGAAAGCGCGAGCGAGGAAGAGGAGAAGGCGGCTGCCCTGCGCAAGGCAGCGCGAGGCAGACCGCGAGGCGGCTCTGGAAAAGGCTCGGCTCCAGCAACAACGCGAGGACGAGGCTGCAGAGCGTGCCCGCCTTCGTCGCGAGCAAGAACGCGCCGGAACCCGCGACACGTTCTCGTCCCGTGCCCCTGTCAGGGAAGACCCTTGGAGAAGAGGCAGCCCTGCTCCCGCAACGCCCACCCGCGCCGCTGCTCTGCTCTGCCTTCGGAGGGCGACGCCCCTGCGGCTGGTCGGTACCGTCCCGGCGCGTTTGGCGGTGCTGCCGGAGGAGGAGGCGGATGGCGTGCTCGTGAAGCAGCCAAGAAGGAAGCCGAGACTGCGGGTGGTGCTCCGTCGCGCCCCGAGTCTCCTGCGCCTCGGGCTGCTCCTCCTGCGAGGGAGGCAGCGGAGAGCGACGGTTTTCAGACTGTGGCCGCACGGGGTGTCTGGCGCCCCAGACGTGGCGGCCGGGCGTAAATGACTAGCAATGTACGCACGATATGATTTCTGACCTATCCTTCTGTATCATGCACTGTACGAACAGCATGCAATGACTTATTCGTGCCCTTTCCCTTCATCGCTTCTATGATGCGAAACCTTGAGTCGCTTAATTTCGGCTAAACGCAGCGTGTATACCGATTCCTCACGGGTACACGTCCAACACAACAGATATATAACTAGTGAACCAATGGTGCTATGTATGTGAAATTTTGCTGCAGATCGAGTCGATGTTGTCTTCACTGTGCGCATAAACATTCCAATTGCACGAAGTTCCATTTGGAGGAGACATCACGTGGAACGATTTGTAATCCCTTCTTTGTCCGATGATCCTGCCATCGAACTTCAACCTGAAGTTGTCCCAAAATCTCTTGTTTTTTGTCCTTCGTTGTAGAATTTGCTGAAAGACATCTCTCCACAAATAACTGGTGAAAGGTGCGAAATTACCCTAGTACATCTAACATACCATTTCATATTAACTGCTCCCCGCACCCTCCGTTTTATCTGCCATGGAACATGGTATGCCTGGATTAGAGCTACACCATGACTGAATACTTTGGGTCTTTGGATAAGGAACATGCAATCTACACGCATTCCATGATCAAGGAGGACCTTGCAGCCAAGGAACACACCAATGCTCCGATATTACAACATTATCTCCGAGTCAAGGACAGCGATGCAAATCTCATGAAAAAGCGTTGATCGATGCTGCAGCATTACCAATGGTAATCATGGTGTTTTACAAAATATTGACAGTTTGCGGTACAATGACCAGTTGATAAACTCAATCCTCCCCAAAGTACCGATGAGCTTATAGACCCAGACGAAGAGCCTGAAGAGGCTGTCATGTATCCTCATTTAGTGCGTCGGATAAAGTTATACACACCGTTTTGAGGTCACTGATCTGGCCTCAGCTCGCCATCTTGAACACGATCGCGCAGGCCGCCGTGGCAGCACACACACGGTCTTTTGTGGATACTAGTCACAAAGACACTGCCGCACTCGAGCATGACAATCCTGCCTTGTTGACCTATTCAGATCAACCCGGTCTGGTCTTGCTTCCCGGGCCCTCACGGAGGGTTCAAAACAGACTGCTGTGGCGCGAGGTCATCTCGTTTGTCGAAGTCAAGTCAAGCGTTTTATACGGACCTTATTCCAGACTACCGATAGCGCCGGAAACCTGGACAGTGTCAAACCGATAGTTGGTCAGGCTGGAGACCACGCGCGTTTGCATATGGCCCTCCGACCCTTTCAAGTCTTTTCCATTTGCATGATGATTTACGGCCCTCGATTCACCGTCAACGTGTTTGATCGTGGTGTGGGGTCTTACACAGTAAGGAAATGTTTGTTTACGACTCGGAAGGCATCACCCGCGATTTTGTTTGCGCCGTACGACAGCTATGCACGCTTGCGGAACATCAACTCGGTCGGGACTATACGGCCCACCCTCATGGATTCCGCGCCCGGCGCTACGCCGGACAGCTACCCTACTTTCCGAGTCCGTTTACACCAGAGTAATCGACCTGGGTATGTAGAACCATGGTCTGCAACGTGGCAGACAGACGGCCAGCCGCTTTGGCAGTCCTTCTCTTTGTTAGGCCGAGGAACGACGGTCTTCAGAGCGAGCGAGTACACTGGCGAACCCTCACAATCGTCAGATGAGACGAACCAATGCTTCATCGTTAAAAGCGCCTGGCGCCGGGGGGCTCGTACGCCAGAGTCGGATATCTATATGATGCTGAAGAAGCGTGGCGTTCTCGGGCGACGCGGGATTGCCGAGTTCTACGGCGGCAATGACGTGACTTGGCAAGACCCAAACGATCCGACCACCGTCACGAAGCGTCTCACCGTAAACTCCCTTCGCCCACCCTCTGCTCACCTTGATCCCGCTTCCGATATTGTCCTGCATCGAGTGGTTCTTTCGTCTGTCGGAAAGCCGCTATGGGAGTATGATAAGCATTGAGCATCTTTTCCAAGGTCTCCAGGATATAGTGGCTGGTAGGGGTCCCGCAGGCGATATGCACATTGCATGTTACTCATTAAAGCATTCTTTAGGACTCGAAGCCCTTGAAGCCCAAGGCATCAGACATCGTGACATCAACCCTGGCAACCTCCTTCTGTACGACCAGCCTGGAACCTCGGGCAAGTATGGTTTCATTACGGACTTTGAGTTCGCGAAGGCTCGTACCCAGCCAGAGGGTGAGCTTGAGGTGCGGCGCATTCCTTCGGAAGGCCGTCCAGAGTACTCTCGCTTTAGTATAGAGAGGTCCTGGACAAGTTCTTCACAAGGTCCAGGGCCAGAAATGACGGTACGTAAACCTTATCCCACCATAAACATCATGATTTCCGACATGCGAACTAGGGATCCTACCAATTCATGGCAATGGCGAGACTCGCTGCCCTGGACGAGAATGAAAAAACATTCCCGACGAGGCATGCCATGATCTAGAATCCTTATTTTGGGTCATACTGTATTCGTTTCTACCGGCGGATTTGGAGCCAAATTGACTCCAAGCGTTTTCCCGTGGCTCGCAAACAGCTGGAGCATCATATCCACAAATTATACGGCCAATCCACAGTTGGCGCAATTGCTGGCCAGCGTCATCTATTTCTTTCCCAGGCTAGCCGCAAAACTTTCCAACAATGCATTGCCTGGGTTGGCGGAGTATAAGGACGCATTGAGTCCTTCCATATTCGACTTCATGTTTTATTATGCCATGTATATCCGCAAGCAGCTCGCAAGTGCGCCCGAGTATCGTAGTCAGATGGTGGAGGAGTTTGTGCAAACGGGTCTGGAGCAGGCTGGGGAAACCGACTCTGAAGTTACTTTTACCCGCGTGAAAAAAGCTTTTAGACTTTGTACTTGCAAGCTTGAAATTGGACGTCTCATAAGATTAGTGTGTTTTTTATGCTTATCCAAGTAATAAGCATTCCATATCATTGATTCTTTCTTCTTCAGTGTCTGAAATCCCGCTCAAGGGTATAGTTAACTTGGAGGATGGAGTGCCGCGACTTAGGAAGTGACAGTACTCCTACAAGATAATACATTGGCATCGCCATTAATTGATACATCCATAAACGTTTTTTGACTTTACGTTGCATCTTTCTCCTGCGCACCTCGAGCCTTCTATTCCAAGGTGATAAACAGATGTTTGCTTGTCAACACGGCCTTCGCACCAGGTATCAACACGATCGTCTGCGTATCGTCAATGATCATGGCAGGCCCTTCGAGCACATCACCTGTATCGAGCGCAGGCAGCAGAAACACAGGCGTGTCCTCGACGCGGCCCACGTCGTCAAAGTACACGCTGTGTGTCGTGTCTGCGCGCGCACGTTCTACGGCACGTGTGCCCAGCTTCTCCATCTCCGCATACACGCTCTCTCCAAGCTTGTCAAATGTCTTGCCGATCCCGCGCACCTGCGCGCTCTCAGCATATTTCCGCGCATGAGGGCACAGAACAATGGATGACGCACCTTGATGTCGTCAACAAATAACCGTTTTTGGTCTCGAGCAAGAACCCAAACTCGGACTTGTACACCCGGCGGAACGCAGCCTCAAAGTCCTCATCGCCGTCACCGTCTTCGGCCCGCGGAAGCACCATGAGTGCGGTGTCCGTGCCCTCGAAGCGCATGTTGAGCATCCGCTCCGTCTGTACGTGTGCGCCTTCGAAGCCCTGGCGTTTGAGCTCCGCGCGCACCTCGGTATCAAGTTTGTCGAGCCGCGATTTGAGCGTGGTGCGATTGGCAGGAGTGTAGAAAGTCGAAGAGGGCTCTTGGAGCTCATGACGCGCTACCGTCAACCATTCAATATTGTGATCTAATGCGACAACGGAGAGCCTACCGGTCTGCTAGAGCTAGCCCGTATGCGGAAAGAATCGAACTGTAACGGTGAATGAGAATCGTCTTAATACCGAGTAGTTTTGCTATTTCGCAGGCATGTTGGCCGCCAGCTCCGCCAAGCTTGCCAATCTACAAGAGAAGATGAGCATCTCAGGTGCACCGCAAAAATATAAGCCTCTTACACATGCTTTTGCAGTGCATACCCTCGAGCCTCTGTCAATGGCTCTGATAGGGCGACACATAGTCTCGTTTGCAACCTTAATGAATCTATCTCTTGGGTAAGCTATCATCCACTACATGTTCGCACTTACTCTCAGGATACTGACCCATACACGATCTCATCGAGACTGAGCTTCTTGTCTATACGTGTCGTTTATCTCCTTCGAAAGTTCCTCGAATTTCTTCGTGGACGCCTCTGTATCAAGTGGCTCGTCCGCACTCTTTCCAAATATCTTGGGAAAATACTGCGGTACGAGACGACCAAGCAGGAGATTCGCGTCTGTGACTGCGAGAGGCCCTCCTTTCCTACACCGAGTTATCAATATGCCCCTCTTAAAGGCGTTCAGAAGAGACAAACCGGTAGCACGCCGGGCCGGTTCCGCGCCTGCACTCGCAGGCCCCGCACGGAAGAGGCCGTTTTGGAAGGTCCAAGCAGGATCCACCACCTGCTGCCACCGTGTTTGATGTCGAGCTGCGGTGACTTTTGGATTGTCACGCCAGCGGTTGTGGTCTCGTACACGACTTCGTAACGACCATCGAAGCGTTGGAGACGTCTGTTGATGTCCCCCGCCAACGTCGAGACTAATTTAGTTTGGTCTGTAAAGTAGTTGAGGGTGCGGTAGCAGAACTTGACTTGCTCACCCAATGACAGGATGCTTGCGCTCCGGATCCCAGCTTGTCAACGCATGTCCGACGACACCACCAGCCGGTCCGCTCAGAATGCTCTTCAGGCCGGAAAAGTTGTTCAAATCAACGAGGCCGCCATCGCTGCCCATGAACTCCACGCGGGGCTCTTGACGGAAGCGCCCGTCCTTGAGCTTCTCATCAAAACCGCTGAAGAACCCGTCGAGGTACTTGCGGAGGATCGGTGTGAGATACGCGTCTGCCGTCGAGGACACGCCACGCGGCACCATCTTGATCATCGGCAGCAACTGCGAAGAGAGCGAGATCTGGCTGAAACCGACCGCCCGCGCGGCCTCCCCAATCGCGAGCTCGTGCTCGGGGTACGTGTATGAGTGACAGAGCACTGACTGCGAGCGCACGGTACCCATCATCGTACAGCTTCTGAAGGTCAGCTTTGATCGCGTCGAGGTCTGACAGCGAGTGAGTGGGGATGAGCCGTGACCGAGTGGATGCACATACCAGGCGTCTTGAGGATTCGCACTGCCTCGCCACTGAGGCCGGCGGACGACTTCACCAGGTCCTTCCGCATGACTTTCGCCATCCCACCCCTTGCCGCTGTACGCTCGGTGTGTGACGTTGCCATCCTCGTCGAACTGAACAGCGTGTTGCTCAGCCTTGGGGTCACTGGTGTACCCTACGAGAGTTACGCGCTCGTCTACCTCGACCACGGCTGAGTATAGCGGCGGAGGTCGGCGGATATTGAGGTCGAAGATCCTTGGCCTCGACTGGTTCCCAATGAGTAGTAGGTCCCGGAAGCCCTTCGTAATGAGCAGGGCATGTTTTTCGCCTTTGCGTTCCAGAAGTGCGTTCGTCGCAACGGTGGTTGATAGACGAATGTAGTCTGTTGACAATAATCAAATTGTCAGTAAATTATTATAACAATCAAAAAACTATACTTTACCTATCTTATCAGTAGACAGAACAGAATCCTTGGGTATCTGTTCTCCAGTGGCAATTTCGAGCACCCTCCTGATGCCCTCTGTAGGCGCATCTTTGTAGTTGCCTGATCCTGGGATACTTGCAAAAAAACCTCATCAGATTAATATTTGAGGGCCTCAATGGAATCAAGGCGCACGTAGTTTGACGACGATCTCCTTGATCTCGCCGGGTTTCTCTGGATCTGGGTATGACGCATGCACATCACAAAACGTCCCACCTCTGTCGGCACATATGCGAATGGATCTGTCTGGAATAGATGGCATGTCTCAAGCCCTTGCGACTTCGGTGGGACCCTCGTCAAATGCTCGAGTTTGAGGTACACAAACTACGAAACTCAGAGTACACAGCTCGAGAATGGAAGATCTGGCGTAATGATTGAGTCACGGTCGTCTGAAGAGTGAGAAAAACTCTTACCTGCGACGGCTGAGTGGTCTGAGTATCCAGAGCGTTTGCCAATGAGCGTTGTGACTGAGCTGAGAAGCGTCTGGGATGACGCGATAGCGGTGGGAATGGGACAATGATCCGTTCATCATTGATCCGATGACATATGCTATTCGCGGTACATTCTCGCGCGCATAGCTGTGTTCACAGACGCCGACGACGCATCTCATGTTATTCTATCTATATGAATAGCAATTTTTATGTTGTGATGACCAGCAGCTTGTCAACTTCTTTCGACAGCTTATAGCCAGTCTCATCTGATCACCGAAACATTTTCATGCTTTGAGACTCGGAAAGTTGAGGTGGACGGTCTGGTCACTGAGAAACCTCGAATTGAGGTGGAAGACTTGTTCTGAAGGATTCTGATATATCGTGTGCACGTCGATCATGGGTGGGTGTAATGGGGGAATATTCGATAGTTTGAGCGAGTACGGCAAGTCCACCAGATGCAACCATCGTCTCATATGATGAACAAGCTGTTGGCGAGGACCGCGCAAACATAACGCTTGAGTATACCATACGTGATGGCCGAAACATTGTCGTTGAGGCGGGCCTGGCGTGGAAGCTCACGACGCTGCCAAAAACTTGGTGGGCCAATTCATGAGCCGAGTGGGGTCTTCCGGTGCAGGTTTTGATCTGTCCTTGGCCAAGGATAAGCTTATGAAAATGTACCATATACGTACTTGAGAACCGCTCTTTGCCTCGCATGGCCGACCCTACCCCGCTCAAAGTCGCTGACATTCACATACCGCTACGCTCTTGAGGAATGCTGAAGCCATTCGGAGTTCTTCAGCGACTGTGTTTTGTATTCCATGAAACTGTTTCTATTGCACTCCTCCTGGTCTCAATAGCATACAATCTACTCGTCGTCGTATCCAGTGACAGGCACTCTCGCCCTGCTCGGAACTATTAGGAAAAGCAGTGAATACAAAACATTCCTCCTTCAGAGGTAGAGTATACACGCACGAGGATATGTTGTAGGTGGCCTCTCAGCTGGCTTCCAACCAAAGCTCTGACGGATTGGTGGTACCGTTACGACCATGATGGGTCCAATGAGCCCAATAAACACAGGAGTAGAAGATGACAGGCTGCTCATGGGCCTGTCTTTGCTAGAGAGCACTTTTTCGTGAGTCATATACGTAGCATTTAGTGGCAAACGATCGCATACCAGGTAACGGTACCCGTGGCGGAATGAAGACAACACCATGGTTGTGGAAGGTGGTTAGGCGTGCACCGGCTCGGGCCAATTGAACGCGATTCTTTACGGCGGTTGTTACCCCTTGTCAGTAAGTTACTGACTAAAGGTTCCCACGATCATCCCGCTTTTCTTACTGGATGCTTGAACGTTTGAACTACGAGAACGCTGCGAGGATTTACGCTCCCTGCAACCTTCCGCTACCATGGCACCACGAGCTCGGAAAGACGTCCAGGACGCGCTTGCCAACCCAACGAACCAGCGCCCCCCCCTGCGCGTTGTGGCGTGCGGAACTCTCTTTCTCACCCATACACTGTCTCTCGCCAGCCATCCTGAACCAGCCTCGGTAGTACGGGCGCACTCCGTTGCGCGCACCCGAGGCGGGTCAGCCAGCACTTGCTTGTCAATCGTAGCGCAATTTTCTGGGGTGGACGCTATGCTTGTAGCCCCCCACTGGGCGGCAATGAGGAGGGTAGAATGATCATTTCAGATCTCGAGCAGGAACGCGTTAGCACGAAATACTGCAAGGTATGGGACCAAAGTGGCGTTCCCAGTGCTTGGGTCCTACATGCCGGTGAGTTGCACTTCACACTTTTGGACTTTCATGGTGGCTCGCCCATGGGGGTGCTTGTGTGTTCGACTCTGGTCGCCCATTATGCGTTCCCCGTACCGCTATCATCTCTGTCACCTCGGTCATTGGAGACACTTGATTGTGATGAAATCTAGGACGAATAATCTACGAGGACCCTATCTATCCTATCTTGTTCAATGGTAGATGCCTTTGGACACGACTCTCTTTGGCTACTTTGCTCAAATGTTTAACTTTTACCCTCTGCTGCGAGGTTTATCAATACATTCTAATCAGCCAGCAACCATAGTGAAGCGTTAACACGCCTGCTCTGCAGATGACACCGACGCTAAGACAGTCATCAACAACAACCCTCTTCCCGACATCACCCACGAAGAATTTATATCACTTCTTGGGCCTATGCTGGTTCCTGAGACTATGACTATGTGTCCCCCTTGTCCGCTACACCTCAACACACCACCTGCTGCTTCTTCTGCTTCTACGGCCGGTCCTGTTGGCAACCCGAGTCAACCTCGTCCTTCCCTTTCGAATGCATCAGCTCCTCCAGTACGGCCCTCTAACTCTCCGGCTCCGTTCGATTGGATCCATTTCGAAGGGCGATCGGTCAAGACAACTCTCAGCAACATAGTTGGACTTGATGGTTTGGCAAAAGAGCGTAAATGGAGAAGTCACTGTGTGTGTCAGCGTTGATGTCGGACGAAAACCACGACAGGGAATAGAGGTGCGGTGTGAATCTTTCATCGATGCACATCACGGACGCAGCTAACACAGTATTTCTTTTAGCTATCCCTCACGCCGACGTCATTTTTCTCAACAGGCACATACGCTCAGGGCCCACTCGACGACCAAACACTGTACGCAGCGTCGCCTCGGGCAGTTTTTGTTTGTCGCCCCCCCCCCTCTAGACTACACACGATTGCACCCGCCACATGCCTTGCTCGTAGCATACTGGGGCACAGAGGGCGCCGCGGTGCTGTCCGTGCCCACGTGCGGGAGTACATTCCAGAGCTCCGGATGGGTGGAACACCACCGCGCCCTCCCCAGCGCCGACACCCATGCCTTCCATGTCCAACATCCCGAACCCCGCGTCAACCCGGCAGGGCGAACTACGGAGCGTGCGCAGCGGCAGCACGCGACTTCTGGGCGCGCCGGCCATACCACACCGAGTCCTCGAGCGAATTCACCGCCGGCCTCTCCGTCCTCCGCGGACCCCAGCTCGCCGACGCCGCCACGGCCTGACCGGCCTGCCCACGCGCCGCCGTCCGCCGCCATCGCGCACGCCCACGCTGCCTGCGTCAGAGACTCCGGAGGACTCGTCCGACTCCGCCGCGCCACAAGAGATCGCCACGCGCGGCGGTCAGGGCGCGCGCGGGGACGGCGCAGGGCGCGGGCGCGCGCGGACGCGGGTGTGGTGGACGAGATTGGCGCGCAAGGACGCGTTACGTCGCGGGCATGATGTTCGCGCTGAGCCGCCGCCTCGTGCCTGGGGGCAGCCGTACACGCCCTCTGCGCGGTTGCCTCGGGACGGGCCTGGGGCGGGCGGCCGAAGGCGCGGAGCCAGACAGGGACAGGGGACCGCGAGCTAGGGTGGCGGCCTGGAGGGAGTGCCTCAGGTACGTGGGACCTTGTTTTCTACGTCGTGTTGGCGTGCGTGTAACGGACGCGAATATGTTCACGGGTTTGCGACGGAGCTCGCTGGAAGGAAGGGTCGCAGGAAGGGAAGGGGTTGGAGCGGTTTTCCCCCCTTCTAGCAGAGGAGATGACCCAGGCCGGGTGGCTCGATGGCATGATAGTGAGGGCCCATCTACGAAGTATTCGTCGGTGATCGTATTCCTCCGACCAAAACTTCAACGAGCTTCCAATACTGGACCCTGAGTACGTGCTACGCGGCTGCATTTCGCCGACGGCACCAGTTCCGTCCCTTCCCTTCCCCGAATACCCCCAGCTGTTGCTCCCTTTCACCATCGGGTTTACTTGAAATACCCCCTCACATGTTTCTGGCTTTCCTCCAGCATTCGAACAACCAAGTATCGGGCATTTACAGATGTCGCCACGCCATGTTCTTTAACGTTTAGGGTACAAGCAAAGATATAAGTCTAAGCATAATCGGCATCATGATTTCTCTTAGCAACGTATCCCCAATAGCTGCGACCTCGCACATACTCTCAAAAACGTTCCAACTGCGAAGTCGTGCTTGACCATCAAGCTGTTTTCCATGAAATAGGGACTCTTGACGGTTCCGTGGAATCTCTTACTACACTTATATATAGCAGTAGCTTGACGTCTTCTACACGATGGCGTACAAAACTGACTCTAGTACTTCAATCTGCTGGAATAGAGTATCATATGGTCGTTTCGAGAAGACGATTCACTGCCACTCAGCTTAAAATGGGGTTCAGATGGTCCTCTTCCAAAACTTCGCATGCCTGGCCGCCATACAAATATGTGTACTAGACTAAATTTGCGGGTAAAGCATGTCTAATGCAAAGCAAGTGCTGTTCTTCCTGAAGACTCCAGAGTCGTAGTTTGGCATTCGAGGTAGCGAAATATAGTTTTCACGAGAAGTCGTAGCATCGCAGACATGTGTGAAACAAACAGTCTTACTCGTCTACAACGATTCCAGAGGTAAGCATCACATGACACTATCTATCCAAATCAAAATGTTAGTGTAGTTTGGACTTCACTTTCACACGTGCCCCCAATAAACCTTCGTCGCGTACTATATATCAGTCGATTAATTATTGCGATAGTGCGAACTAGCCTTGTAGAGAGTCCGAATGCAATGCAGTGGGCTCTCTATCGTACACATCATCCGACACCCCCCGTCCGAGAGACCCTAAAGGCACAGCGAGTGGTTGCTTTATGTTAAAGCGTTGTATGATGGCGTCGTCAAGGCAACATGGATAACTAAAAGGCACGAAACCTAGGGCGCTGCTATCAAGTAGGCGAAGCGAAGGACTGTCACGAGTATTAATATCAGGTGTATACAGCTGTCACAAAATGCAGCGCACGCATATCGATCGTACTTTGGACACCTTCTGGTCACGAAGAATCTGGTAGCAAGAGTTAGAAAATGAAACATAGCCTATTTGCCACAAGCATTCTTCGTAAGATAAGCGTGCTACTGCCGCGCCACAATGATGATCTACCGGATCAGGTATAGTCTAAAACGGCCTAAAGGAAGCCTCACATGAACCAAAAGGCTTGCTTTGGCAAGCACTGGGGATGCTCGGATCGCCTGCATGCTTCGTCTCATTAACCCGTACCGCGCGCTATGCTGTCCACGGTTTGTGACAGCGCAAGAGGACGAGCGAGAAAGTTTATGCGTTTTGTAACATTTGGCATAGACACCTCCGAATGTCGTGCTGCGGACGGGTACAGGTATGCAGCCGGTATACTGCCGGTATGCTGTGATGCCGGAATAGAGACACTAGACCAAATTAGAATCTGTCCGCCTCGAAGTGACCACTCACTACGGTGCCCCCCCCCCCCCGCCCCCCGGCACCGGACAAACCTAGAGAGTCCGTAAGCGACAAACGTCAGCAGCCGAGCACTCAAATGCGTCCAGCAGCATTTGAACGTATCGTGTCTTCCTCTTCCGATCACGCTCTGAGTGTCGTCCTACATGTCATTTAGTCAGTACGTGTCCATTCAGAAAATACAAGCACGCAATACGGGAAAAACTACTCACACCTGTCTGCGACGCAGCAGCGGACAAACCCAGAGCCCGTACCATCCCCCAAATCCCAGCGCCCGCCGTTCAACGTTCAGCAGCACAACAAAGAGCAGCGCACACAAAAGCCAAGCCCACCCTCACCGGACCGCACTCCAGACAAAACACGACGGCGGCGCACTGACGAACCCCGACGAGCGGTCCAGACACGGTCCTCCAGACCACCCACCGCAGCCCCGCAATCCCGGCAGCGCAGCGCGGCTCAACCATGAAGTTTTCCGTCCTTCCTCTCTACAGGTTCAACGCATTATTCTGCGCTCTGCGGACGGCCCCGACACCTCCCGGGACGTCCCCCAACATGGTCCGGGGGCCGGTGCGCAATCGAACGTGAATTGCGAGTATAAGGACGCCGTGTGGCGGTGCGACGGCTGCAGTACGCTCGCACGCAACGACGGCGCGACGCCAGGCCGCTGCCGCACGGTGGGTGCCCGGCCGGCGGCGCAGAAGCGCGATGACGTAATCGAGGCACGGTCTGTGGCCCCACGCGTCCCCGAATGGCAGGCGTCGTGGTTCGCGGGTCCGGGGTGCGCGGTGCTAGCGTCGTGGGTCGGAGGTGCGTGGGAGCTGCAGAGGTGCGAGATAAGGGGGCTGGTAAGCGGGATTGTGCGGCGTGTGTGATGGGCTTACGGCGTGCGCTGACGGGGTGCGTCCGTCCGATGCCGTGTGCGGGTGCGTGCTGGTGATGCGGTCGTGTTCGTATCTGTCCCAACGCAGAGTTTGCAGCACGCCGAGCCGGCATATTGACTGCGTCGCGGGTTAAGGTCTGCGCGGCCAATGAGCTTTGTCGAGGCGTGACAGGGCTGCCACAGCGGAAGAAGTGGCGCAGAGTCGGTTGTGCGGATGTGTTTGTAGCAGCCTTGATGCGACGCAGAACCTTGCTGTTTGATGAACCTTGATGTCATACACGTGGTGCCGCGGGTGCTAGGAAACGGGATCAGAAAGAGCAACGCAGCAGCTCAGCTATTCGTCGGGTGGTAGAGAACCACCGAGTGGAAATGGGGAATCTCGAAACGCGAACAGGGTCCAGGGTTAATTATGCTAGAGAAACGCGTAGATCAAGACGCCAGAGGAACACGACTTCGGCCGCGTGAGACCTCATGATCCAGCTCCGCGTCGCGTCCTCTAACGGTCAAAGTGGTTTGTCATTGACTTACGTTCAATTAACCATCGCAAAACGCACGTCCAGTGCGTATAAAAAGACGAGTGGCTAGACGAATGAGTTGGCAATGAGAGCGCTGGGTATCGAAAGACGCGATGTCACTGTTGCGGTCTCGTCTTCATTCGCGTAACCTGACTTTGCGACTGAGATCAATGTCCACAAGAGTAATAAGACCGTTGCCTTGTCATTCGACTCGTGGGCCTGTTCGATTTCGGCCTCCACAATTTGATCTTGTTTGTCGCGGTCCGGCGTCCCTAGCTGGTGACCAATACTCCTCGATCGCCCAAGAGACGACCACACGAAAAGCTTGCCAGAATCCAGCCACAAAAGGCAAAGCAGCTTCCTAGATCTCGGACAAGAGCAACGCCCGACCTGCGCAAGATCCTCGTCCTGACGCGAGATATCTTCTCCAAACGCAACTCACACTTCAACACTCACCATGGCAGAACCTTCCCGCCGCCTCCAAGTAGCAGAACTTCGGCCCCGGACATCTTCGATCGCGTCTGCTGACAAAACAGCGGGCACAATGTCCATAAAACGGGCCAGCACCCTGCGCCGCCGCGCCGCGCGCCCATCCCGCTGGCATGCGCGTCTTTGGGGGGCTCTGTGTCGTCATTCTCATCTTCGGATGCGGGGTGCTCAACACCCAGGTCAGGAGTCTTCTGCTGTTCGACACTAGATATGACTTACTGGGTTTATTTTTTGCGTCTAGCCGACGCGCACCGCGAAAGCCAAGACGACTTTCAACCATAAACCCATCGAGCACCCTCCGGACCGCATATAGGCACCCGAGTCTGCTTGTGGGCCACCACACATAGAGGGGGGCCCACCGCTCGGTAGGGTACAGGAGCCAACCGACCCAGGGCAACGCACACGTCGTCCAGAAAGGAGCCAGCTGGAGATAAACGCCTCTTCCCGGAAGGGTCTGCGAGGGTCCGTAAAGATCCCTATGGGGGACGCCAGGGACAAGGGCACCGCGAGACTCAGACAAACAATCGAGAACACGTGAAATCGGGGGACACGGGGACGGGTTGATTGAATGGCTGGGTGGAGAACACTAGGAAACGCGAGAGGTGGCAGATGATCGCGAACCGAGATTGGGGGCACGGGGTAAATCGGGATGAGGGGGATGGTGGGAGCGCGGGTGGTGGGGCTGTTCTGGACTTGTTCATGGAAGGGGCCGTCTCGTCGTGTAGCACGTCGGGGTATACAGTTAAACTCGAAACGCTTGTGAGAAAGTGAGGCATGGTAGGGAGCGCATTTTCTTGCAAGGGCCGCATGGAACGCGTCGTCCAGGCGGAAACGCGAGGAGGCGCGGCGGGCCGTGCGTGGCGTGGGGGGCGCACGCTCGCTAGGGCCCCGGGGGGGGCAGGCGCATCACGCGTGGGGGTCGGTCCTTGCGTGCGTCCGACGCGGCTGGCCGATGTGGGCGATGGGGATCTGCTGCGTAGATAACATATCAGTTTTGGCACCAGCGCAGAGAGGCCTGCCCGCGTAGGCGTATTGTGCCGATTACGGTGCGTCTTTTCTGGCCTTTTGTTCGGGCAGGGCTCGTTTCAGGAGGCGGATATGAGGTGCTAGGCGGGGGGTGGGAGCATCGATCGCTCGCCGTGTGTGCGAGCGTGGGGGTGGCGTAAAATATTCTCGAAGGGCGAGAAGGGGCGTCCGGGCCTAGCGGCCACCGTCGTCGGTTGGTTTGCTGCGACCGATGGAAACGCCCGAGAGGCGGCCGCCACTGGTTGAGGTGGTGGGGCGCCTGAGCAAAGGGGACCCATTATGTCAGCGTTGCGCGAGCCCTGAGACGGACGTTCGTCCGGGAGTTTTGAAACGTGTCGGGGGACATACGGGCAAAATGGACGGGTTGGCCCCAGTGCACCGCGGCTGCGACGGTTACGTGGCGACGGCCCGCCACAGGTGCACCGAGACGGGGGGAGGAGGATCAGTGATCAACGATGTCTGGTGGCCCTCCTGCGGTTTCAGAAAATTCCTAGGTGGGAATCGACATGATTAGCGCAAATATTCGCTGTGCGGATGGGGAGTTACTGTGCTTACATCAGAGCTCAATTAGCGTGGCGTAACCTAGAAGAGACGGTTTGCAGTGGTTGTGAGAGCAGCCGGCCAAGGCTGGCGGACGATAGCTAACTTGACCACTGTCGTCATCGGTCGCGTGGCGGTGTGCCTGTCAGAAAGAATCTGAGCTGAAAGCGGGGGAGGCGGTTGAACGACCAGGGGAGCATTTTTTTCTCTCGCCTTCAATTGCAATTCACGTTTTCAGCGCAGAGTTTTGTGAGATGGCTGTCACAAAACTTTAATCGGACGCATGCGACGGGTGTGGGCGCGTTCTCCGCGGGCGCTCCGCAGCGCGGTTGTGATGGCGATGGGCTCCGATCGAAAGTGAGGCAGCGAGGGATCGAACGGTCCGCCCCAGGCACCCGCCACCACCGACGGCTGATGTTTCCACGCCGGTGGCTGCCTGCAGCGCACCCATCGTGACGTCTTGCTGGCCGCGTGTCCCGGCGAGCGCGGTCGCTGCGTCCGCGGGCGGCCCTGTCGCGCTGTAGGCGACGGCGCGAGCGAAATGCCTGCCGGCGCTGATCTGGCGGGGGCGCGTCGGCGCACAAAAGGGGCAGCGTGGGATGAGCGGCCGTAGGCGAGCACATGAGGGGGGACGCCTCACCCGGCGCAGGACGCGCGAGGGCTCGTCGCTGATCGTGTTTGCCGCGTATGGGAGAGTTGCAAGCAGTCGCGGGCGCTCAGCGCACGGAGTCTCGCAAGGACCGTGATGGGGTTGATGGACAGAGCGACTGGAGGGTCTGCAGTGCACACGCTGATTTGACACGGGACGTTTCTATCGCGATTCTCCTCCAGCCGTTCAATTTCCAGGCCCTGCTGTCTGCAGCTGCCATCCCGCCGGCGCGCAAAGCCTGGGGCCCAACACTCTCCCAGCCCGACCCCGGCCATGTTCATGGGAAAATTAAACGTACCGTAAGTCCCGTTAAAAGCAGCCCTCATTATCCGCTGCTCATTAGTTTCCGCCCATCCCAGCTTCACGATGCCCCAACCCGTTCAGCCGCTACCGCCTCAGGCTCTTCTGGGACTTTGTGCGCATCGTCTTGGTCCCCTCGGCCACCTTTTGCCACCTTTATCTGCCTCGCAAAGCGCGAGCTGTGCTGGATTGCCCCGTTTGCGTGCTGGCATTTCTCCTTGCGGCAGGCTACATTAGACTGCAGTATCATTGCTATCAGCAGCGTGCGCTGACGCAAGAACGGAGAGGGGGACGGCTTCCCCCAGAAGTCGTCGGCAAATGGCCCGGCAATATCGACATTCTCCTCAAGCTGGGCAATGGCCGCGCGGACGCGATACCGACTGGCACATTCTACTTTGAGAGCCTGTTTGAAGAATACAAGAGCAACCACTCTCAACCTCAGCAGCTCCTGTGGGCCGACTGGGTGCGCTGATTTTCCGCGAGAACGTTGCCGTCGCGAATGTCTCACTGAACTGACGTTTTCTCCGTCGATCCGCTCAGATTCATCACCATGGATGAACAGCATCAAAAACACATTCTTGCAACAACAGTTGCTTCACCACCAGACTTCTGGCGGGGCCGGCGACAGAAGGAGTCGGATGTGGGTTTCTGTCTCACCGCTTTTTTTTTTGCCTTTCAGTTTTTCTTACTTCCCTGCAGGGAAACATTCCTCGGAGACGGGTATCGGTTCAACGCGAGACGACCGAGGTACGGCTGTCTCCTAGGGTTCTCGACTGGTATGCCAAAAATGCTAAACGGCGGGCCTGACCACAGGAATGGAAGAAAAGGTATACCACTCTCGATGCACTTTTAATTGACACCGGCGCTCATTTCAATGCCAGATGACACACAACGCGCCACGTCGCCCGCCCATGCCCATTTCTTCGCGCGGGACCGCATCTCGGACTTTGATCTATTCGAAAAGTACGCGTCGCAGACGCTCTCGATCCTGCGCGACGCGCGGCGGCCACACGGCCGACACGGCCGCTCGACGCGCAGGACCTGTACGCGCGCTTCGGTCTCGCTCGACGCGGCGGCTGGAGTTCCTGTTCTGGCGAGCGCATGGCCAACGGTAGGCTGTCACTCGCGGGCGCGTGCGGCCGTCCTAGTCCGTCGCGGGTTCCGTGCGCGCGCCTGGGGCAACCAAGGTGCGACGGCGACGGAACCGACCGCGTTGCGGGGACACGGTCTCGTCGGCGCAGTTCAGAGGCCGACTCCAGGAGACAGTGTGCACCGCAGCTGTGCGCTACCCGCGGGTGTTAGCTACTGTCGTTGGCCCGTGCGCGAGCTCCCCTGGCGCGACCGCGCCGCATCCTGCACGCGTGGCGGTCAATCCGCGCGCGTCCCTCGACCCGAATCATCTCTCGGGGGTGGCAGGTCGCGCCGCTCGCAGCGCAACCGCAGATATGCAGTGCGCGGCGGGGCCGGTGAGCCCCTGCGCCGGAGCACGATCACGTGGTTCCTCGAGTATCGTCGCGGGACAACACTGAGGGTGCGTGGCGTTCCGCGCTCACTGGCAAAGGAGAGCCCTTTGCTCACGGCGCCGCTGCCGCCACGTCAAGGTCATCGCCGCGACCAGTGCTGCTCAACCATCCTCCTCCTCGCGGAGGCAGACGACAAACTACGTCGTGGCCTGACTCACGTTACGTGCACGTACGCAATGGCGCGTGCAAGGAATACTTGCCACCCGACGGTCGCCGCGAAGATGCGCGCACGAGGTCCCTCGCAGCATCTGCGGCGCGATATAGGCGCGCCGCGACCGTGACGCGTCCGAAGAACGCATCAAGGCCCGTGCGCTAACTGGGAGCGCTCTTCCCCCCGTCCGCATGCCACCGCGCGCGCTGACAGTGCCCGCAGTGCCACATCGCGCGGTGATCGCACGAGACGCTGCGCGTGGCTTGCCCGGGCCCTGTGCCGATCAACGTGGCGCTGATACGCGCGGCGAGGGCGTGCTGCGTGGCGCCGCTAAAGCGTGGCGCGTCTGGGACAATACGGACTTTCCCGTAGGGGGCCCGCGACAGGGACGCCGCTGTACCTGCCGCGCCGCAAGACGGACGATCAATGTAACTTCGGCGCGATCCTCGACTCAAGCGCAGACGCCGCGCCTGTGTGGTGGCCCGACGCTGACGTTGTTTTGACTCCGGAGCGGTGGCTCGACGGCCCGCCCTGTGGGCGACGGTGGTGGTGGGAGCTACGGACAACACGCGATGGATGTACAACGCCGTTTAGGGGAGCCGCGGGCCGCGCCAGGTCGGGGGTGCGTTCCCCCCCCTCCCCTCTCCTTTGCTTGCGGCTGACAGGAAGCGCAGTGCCTCGCCTCGAACTACGCGCGCAACGAGGCGAACGTTTCTTCCTCGCGCGGACTGCTGGCCAGCAGTTCGACACCTTTCACGCTCGCATCTCCGACGCCCAGCCCGCGGGGTCGCTCCCGCCGCCGCAGTGGGCGCACGCTGGCGTTGTCCCGCGAGCCCGTCGATATGCGCATCTCTGGCCCGCCTACGCGCGTCACGCTCTACGCCAAGGTGCGTTTCTTCCCCCCTCCCCCCTCCCCCTTTCTCTGATGCTAGACGAACCGCAGGGCGGGCTCTGGGTGCGCTTCGGCAAGGCGCGCTGTAAGGAGGCGGAGTGCTTAGGAAATGCCGCCTTTTAATGCGGCTCAGATGTCGACAGGATGAGTACGAACATTTAGAGACGGACGCATATACCCCCGCACGCTGGTTTATTTATCCCTAAGTCATTCGCGCCCTGTACATGCACAGACTAGACTTGGCCCGGACTTGTTGTACTATTTTCTTGGTTTGGTTGTATTGTGCACATGCTAGCTGAGGTGGAGGACTCGGTGTGCTTCATGTCGTGGATTGTGTTGGCGGCGGCTACTGTCTAAGCAGTAGAGTGCTCAGTTCATTTGTTATGTAGCAATAGATCATTTTCAAATGACATCGAAACACATTTGGAAGCAAGCAGTTCTGACGAATAAAAATTTGGGTATATATATAAGTATTTGAGGCCGACACAAAAAGTTTTGTCAGTGGTTTGCGCACTCAAACATCAAAAACATCACTCTGGGGCCCTGTGGCCCCGTGGGAAATATCAATGGCGCGCATCGGCCCATATGGCCCCGAGCCGCCGCCTGGCGCTTTCGCGGCTTTAATGAGCCACGCCACACCACGAAACGACCGAATCCTTCAAAAGCTTGGCGTATATTCCCGATGACGCTCACGATGAAATAAGTACCCTCTAAAAAAGGGGAGTAACGACAAGCAACACCTGTTGATGCTTTAAGCTAGAGACCGCCCCGGTAAGGGGACGAGGACTCTTCGATACGGCCCCGCTTGCGCTCATTCTACTGATCTTTGCATGCGCATTTCGTCATTTAGAGGCTGACCGTCAGCCATATCCGGCTGCAGAAGCCCGAGGCCTGGGGCTTTGGTAAGGATGACGCGCATATATAAGTCCATCGCCTCGCGGGCTGACCCCCTCTTGCCCCTCTCTTCTCTCGCTTTTCGCACTGCTTTGTCTTTTTTATCTTCATTCGGCCTTCTTGTCTCTCCTAGCATCCCTTTCTTCTTATTCTTCTTCAACGTTTTCTACCATGGGCTTCTTGGGCCGCTTCAAGTCGTTTGGAGCGTAAACAGGGAGGCGTGCTGCCGTCGCCGGTGCAAAGGTGTGTTGACTATTCATTGGCGACTATATGCGCGTTTCTAACGATCACAGACCACAAGCGGCGCACTCGAAGACGGAAAAGGGAGACTGGTCTCCTCGGAGATCGACAAGGTACGTCGCTGTCAGCCAGACCCCGGTGTAAAATGGCGTCGTTGGGCTAACTTGCAATAGTCTTCGAGCTGCTTCAACTCACGCGACGCGGAATCTGAACTCACCTGGTGTCCTCTGGGATGCCGCACACAGCCCCGAGGTCCTTTCCATCAGGACCTCTGCTCTTGCGTGACCCAACCCCCGACCGCGCGCGCTCGCTCTAGCCATCGTCATCTTCCTTGACTGTGGTCCTGCGTCTTCCGTGGGGGGAAAGAGGAGGCGTCGGGGGGAGGAGGGAGGCCCCAAGGTTACCAAGCGCCTTCGTCTGCCTTCCAAGCTATGCAAGTCCGACTTCAAGACCGTAAGACGCCTCAACGGGGGAGCCGGTGTTGTCGTCAAGCATATCAACACCGGCAGGGAGTTTGCATGTACACCATCGACAAAGGCTCCGCTCACCGGGAAGGACCGAAGCCCTCGGTGCGCTGGACTGCGCTGGAAGGACGTCGCTACTGCGGGTGGTGTGGCCGACCATCGCGGACTTCGTGGGGAGCTTCCACGACAAGAGCCAGTTCTACTTCTCTCATGTGAGTACAGTTGCTTTTGGTGTGGATGGATATCACTGGTACAGTCGTACTAAACAGCGGCATGCAGACACACTATCCTCAGGGCAGCCTGCGCGATCTCATCGACCGCTGCTGCGGCGTCGTCTGCCCGAGCCACTCGTGAAGCTCTACACCGCCGAGATCTGTGAGTTCCGCCACCGCAGTGTCTGGCCAGTCTCGCGGCTGACACTGTTGTAACACATAGGCCAGCGGCATCAAGTTTTTCTCCACGACAACGACATCGTGCCACGCCGAACAATCAGGCCCGAGACCATCTACCTCACTGAGGGACACCACGTCGTGCTCTCCCGCTTTTAACCCACGCAAGGTCCGTCGTCAAGTCCAAGCGGCCCGCCAACACAACCGATCTGCATGCACTTGATAAAAACTATGCCGCTTCCCGAGCTGTTCAACACGGCGACACTTGCCAGCATCCTCCAAAGATCGTCTGGTCATTCGGCATCACCGTCTTTGCTATGGTGATGGGCAGGGATTGAGTTGAATGCGTCGCGTCTGTTCTGTGTACACGATCTCAGGTTATGTTGGAAACAGACCACCCTGGAACTGGACGACCGACTATGTCGAGACCATATCGCAACCTCATGACACCCTTTGAGGATTGGCTCCGCGCGAAGACTACATAGGCCTGCATGGGCGGAGCTTTTCCTCAGCTGAAGGTGCAGAAACATCATTTGTTTTGTGTGACGTTAGGTTGCTTTTATTGATGTGAGCTCTGGACACAGGTCCTCACTAAGGATCACCGCTTTGCGTCCGACAATTGCCAAGGCAAGGGGCCACTGCTTTGCGTTTGCGCAAGGACGTAAGTGAAACCTTACTTGGTCATCGCTTTACCGCCACGTCCACTGACATGTAGTACGCATGTACCTTTCAGCCAATGGGAAGGCTATCGCCTTTGCTCCCAGAGCTACAGCCTCCACGCATTCCGTATCACATGGTGCTTGGCCCTTCCTCATCGTGGTGAGTAACCCCCTCATGCCCCTTCCACTCTCAGACAGGACGATGAGCTTACACGCTCTGGGTGGTGGACAGCTCTTACAACGTCAACACGTTTGCCTCCGCAAGCGAGGCGGAGGGACACGTACTTGTGATGGACCTCACAACCCGATTTCTTCTACTGACGACGTCGACCTGCTCTAGCTACGGCACTGAAGAGCCCTCTATTGTCGACGACGGTCCCCACCTGCGTAGTGACTCGGAGCTCATCACCCACTTCGGTCCTCTATCACCCGGTGATTGAGATTCTGAACTCGGCGAATGCACACGGACGACGAAGTTAAACTGACAAGAAGGCATTAACCACAAGTAAGGCCTATTACCCACCCCCTCACGACAGTCTTCTGTAACTGTGCTGACATATGATCATTTGTAGCCCACTGGTGTCTTGTGCCCGCGTGAGAAGAGCTCTGGCTCGGTAACGGTACCGTTGCTTCCGGTAATCTCTCTCTCAGCCTTTGACAAAGCGCATCTCCCTGCTCTAGCGGGCGCTCCTATCTTCGACACCATTGGTCGTTCCCCCCGTCCCTCCAACCTAACACTTGACTTTTCTTCCTCTTTGGCCTGTTACTGCTCTACGATCCTCGCGACTACTCCTCCAACTTACTACATCACAGCCTACTCCACCCGCGGTCATGACGTTCCAGCAGCGCCGTGCTTCACAATCACAGCCTATCCTCCACGCGTCACGACAGTTCACCGTAAACGTCGTCCCCGTGCTTTCTCACACAGGACCTCGACGTCCACGCCCGCGATGCTTTTACTCTAGCAACATCGCGCTCTACAACATATTCCGAGACTCGGATACACTCCGACTCGGACGCACAGCCTATTCTCTCCTGTCTGCGATACCAGCGTCAACGCTCGGATACCCCCTTCCTCATCATTGCGCGTGGATCTTTTCGTGTCTCATTTCTATAGTCTCTCCTACCTACGTCTCAACAGCCCACCACACTTTAATCCCTAATCTCTTCTCTTGGCGACATCTCTCGACGATCGGCACCTTCATCATCTGGTGGATGCTTGGCCACTTTGGGTCACGACTTCTTCTCGGCACTCTTCAACTCGAAAGCTACCTCTACGCGCACGCGCCTTCCCAGTCCTACCCCTCACCCTGGACCCGCCTGCCCCTCTTATAGTTCTGGATGTCGGGCTGGTGGAACACTAGACGACCACGACGACCTCATTTCACCTACGGCCGACAACCACCTAGCTTGGCGCAGTCAACACGACGGATGCTCTTGGAGACCTCACAACACTCTCCTCTGACAGCCTTCTACTGCTCGTCCGACCAACCCGTCCCCCTCTTTCCCCCTTTCTGCTTGCATCAACAACATCGGTCTCTATACGCCACGACCTCTTGCTGACTTCACAGATCGTAGACACCCCGGTGTGAGACAGTTCGGGTGTTGGCCGTGCCGGGGTGATGGGGCTCGCAGTGGGTCCAGTTCGCCAGATGAGACCATTCAAGGCTCCACGACGTTGACTACACCATGTCCCGGCCGATTGCCTGCTCATCTTGTAGCTCGACGGGTCTCGCGTCGGTCCTGCCTAGGTCTTCTTTCGTCGGGGGTAGGTGGTGGAGTCTGTGGGTGTTGCGTCGGAAGGGCAGTAGGTTTGCGGAATGTGAGTCCGTCTCGCTGTTGGTGTCCGTTTTAGCTCAGCTGCTGGGGGCGCTCTCCCGCTTTGGTCTAATTTGAGTTGTGCTCATAGGGTCGGGTCTCATTCTCGCTGGCGTGACACTTTCTTGTGCTGCTGAATCAATAGCAGTGACAGTTTTACTCCTTACATTATCTGGGAAATTATTGATCCCTTTTTCCAAATGCTCGTCGTAAGGCCCATCGGTTTCCCTTATATCAAGCTATCGATATTTTCCCCCCCTAATCATATGATCCCCTAGTATTCGATCTATAGTGTCGTCCTAATGATTGTCAAGCGCAATTTTAATCACATCTTGGGCCATAAAACGAGACGTCCAGTGAGACGCAAAATAATAACGATATAGGTAATTGTTCCACCCCGAAGCTGCAGGCGAGACGTCCTCTATGTTGAGTCGTCCGCGGGGGGTAACCAGGGGCCCAATTTATGAAAGGGCACAAAATGAAGGACGTGATTAGTACTAGAGAGTACTTACTATTGTCGACGCGCAGAGCGTGACTGCTCCGGCGCCACAGCATGCGTGACCTAGCGTGAATTGTGCATACAGTGGACAATCCCTGTTGACTCGAGGTGATCATTTTGTGCCGTTGTGCGCACATACGTTCGATGGGAGCGAGCTTTGACGTGGAGCATTGTTGCTGCGTGGCGACAAGGCTTGACCACCAATTTCTAAGCGAGATTGTGTCTGGTGATCTGATAAACAAGGACAGTCTAGGGTGTTGTTGAGTATGGAGCCGCAGATAGTTAAGAACACATCGTCTTCGGTGCAGTCGAGTACCGATCAAGTTCCCTACAGTTCAGGCAATGTGCAGACTTTGAGTAATTCACTGTCACAGTTCACACAGCTCCGGTCGTGATGATGATGCTCAAGCATCACAAATACAGCATCACATGGACAGTTTGCAGACCAGAAACGACATACGATAAGATCACCACTTTTGATGGCTTTCTCGCTCTCGGCAACTGCCCTCTCGAGGCCTTCGATTGGGACCGTGCGACGGCGACGCCGCCGACATCCCTTTCCACTCGTTGACATCCGCGAACTGGCATATCGCAACCAGCGCGCCCCATCTCTCTCTAGACCTCGACACATCAAGGCCATTGCACGCCGAACCAACCTCTGGAAAATCATTCTCGTACAAACAGTTGAAGTCCCTTTACGTCCGACGAGCTCCCACTTGACCCCTTTCATCGCGCCCCGCCTACCTCCCACCGCGTGTGTGCAAGCCATACATTCTTACGCGTGCCCGACGCGTTCCTGCCGCTCCAGCAGGTACACATCAGCCACCACGCGACGCGATCACTGGCCGCTGCGCTCGCAGACACAAGCGCGTGGAGACTCATGGCCAGAAGCTCCCTTGCGCATCTGAACGACAATTTTTGGGACCTCTGTCGTGGCCACAACGGACCTGTATAGCGTTTTGGTCTCGCTCAGTGGTTGAACGCGAAGGGAGGGGCGAAGAGTGAGCCCATAGTGGGAGGTGGGTACGTACTGTATGGCGTGTGTACACGGCCTTGGTGGGCAGAGGACAGTACGACGGACAGGCCAACTCACTCTGGATGTTGTCAAGCGTCGCTCGCTCGTGATGCGCGGGAAACGTGGATTGGATCGGCTTCTGACGGAGAGGCTACGAGCCTGTTCCTGCGCGGACACGGGACTGTGTGCACCAGCGGTTTTTGGCACCACCCGGAGACGCGTTTTTGAGGCTCGCTTACAGCAGGCCAAGATTCGCGACAACGCATGATATCAAATCATGGCAGGGTTCCTGCCCCGTACGTGACATCGCCCCGATCCTGGGTACGAATGTACAGAGCAGCGTCGGCCGTGCTGCCCCGGTAACCATACTTGTTGCAAACTCTCCCGGTGCGAGCCAATTCCGCTGCCGCATGTTGTGGGCGGGCTACGCCCAGAAGCTGGCGTTCCGACGCGAGAGAAGAGCGGCGCCGGCACGAGTTTCTATGGACGAGTGTGAACGGTGCAAGTGCCGCAATGGCCACGTCGTCGTTGCCTAAACACGTCTGCGCTCATCGATCAAGTACGTCATTGAGGGCTACTAAAACCTGGGCGCATGATTAATCGTTTTTCCTTGACGTGCTCTGTCTAAGGCACACATGGCGTTATCCGGACCGGCATGACAGGCGAACAAACATCGTGCGGCGCGAGTGGGAGCTCGAACGTGCCGACTCTGGGTCCGATTTACCGGCCACGGCAAAAACCCGCCCGATCCACCAACCGTCGGGTGGGTGTCACTTCAACGGGCTCGGCCGCCCCTTTAAAAAAAAACCTCGCGGCACCACTGCCTCGCCTCACCCTTACCCATTGGCTCAAACCGGCGCCTGGAACGCTATCCACAGGAGACAAGCTGTCCCAGCTGTAGCTACCCGGCGGACTCCCACGACGGGCTGTACGCAATGGGACGGACCCTCGTTTATGCTGCGAAACTGTACCGAGCTCAGAGTGTGCTGGAGGTTGATGGGTGTGTGGGGGGTGGAACCCAAGCTCGCTGACACCTCCTGCAAGACACGCAAATGCAGAGCCGTCCGGGGTACGCGGACAAGAAACCGTATGACCGCGTTGCGGCACTGGCGTTAACCTCATTCCGCAGTATAAAGCCCCATATATACAGGGGGAGGGTATTGCGCATGTTGGAGGAACAGCATGGAGGAGCTTGTCGCAACCACTCCCCAGGCGCGATCTGCTCGATTTGTTGCTGTTCGACGAGGGTAGGCCGCGTATGAGGGTCACGGGCGGACTCTGCCGTTTCCCATCTGGAGGCCGACATGGGCCGACATCATGCGTACCCCGGAAGGCATGCCCACGCGAACTGGGTCAAACTGCTTCAGCAAGAGACGAGGAGCCACGAATACTTTGTGCCAGCCCCCCCAGGACCGTCCCAAAGGCATGGTACTAATCATCTGGCATATGTGATCAAGAACTGCACGGATCAGTGTCCATGGAAGACCATGCTCGCGTCTTCACAAGAATGGGCACACATTCCTGTTCAAGGCGAACTTTGGGCTGGAATAACTTTATTCGCCGCACGCGGACACACCCCAGAGCTGAAGGCCTTGGCCCTCGTAAGTATTGGAAATTTTGGACACTGGTATGCTCTGTCGTGTGTGGACATTAGGGTACGGATCGATAGCTATTGAGGGGCACGAGATGATGCTTGCGAATGACCCAAGGTAACTGGGACGTTCCATGCAATCCATTGAATAGTTCCGACCACTACTAGTCAGAATTCAGGACGAGAGGCTTATTGTCGGTCAATATAACGCAGTGGGTGGAGTATTTTTGATAACACTGGTCGCTTCCGTATAAGGAGGGGAACACTCTGGTCCTTGGCTCTGGGGTCCTAAGACACTGAATGGGCACGGAGGATTTTAGAGGAGCTACTCCTCATTAGTGAATGAATCGTTGTCGTGTAATTGTGGCGATCCCGAAAGGACTACCTAGATAAACAATAGTTTGAATAAAGGTTCAGTATAAATACGGACATAAGATGTATTGCTGGAAGACGAGAGCGATAAGAGCAGTTTCCCTGTGCGTGTGCGCTAACAAGAGCTTGTAGGCCCGTGGGATAATATCAGGCGCATCGAGGGTCTCGGTCTAGCTGGCGCCTTCACGCTTTTCAGCGCCCAGCACCACCACGAACGTACCGGAGTCTTCCACTGCGTACAGTTTTCGATGATGTTACGCTGAAGAAGTCTCAAAAGGGCGGCAAACACCTGGCTGATAGGTTGTGGCCTCTTTCTTTGAGCCTCCTGACCCCGGCAAGGAGAGGTGTTCGATACGGGCCACCGCCCACATCAATCTTGACTGTCCTAGATTTTAGACTCTGCACGCGTCATTATAGAGGCTGACCGTCAGTCACTACCCGGCTGCAGAGCCCGAGGCAGCGAGCTGATGGGTGTGGCGTGTGCATCTATAAGTCGGTGCGCCTCGGCGGCTGACCCCTCCCCCCGCCCCCCCCCTTTTGGCCCTTCTACTTCCGTTCGCTTTCGTAGCTGCTTTGTTCTTTTCTCTTCATTTGGTCCTCTCTGTGTCTTCCCCTTCTTCTAATTAACGTCTTCTAGGCTTTTCTTCTACAATGGGGTTGCTCGTTCGCTGTTCAAGTCGTTGGAGCGTAAATCAGGGAGGGCATCGGTCCGTCGCCGGTGTGAAGGATTGCGTCGACTATTCCCATGATTTGACTATTGCACATTCTTAAACGGATCGACAGACCACGAGCGTGCCATGGGAATACGGTGAAAGGAATCTCTCAGGCATCCCACCCGACTAGTTGAGAAGGTACGTGCTATTAGCTGAGTAGCAAAATTCAAGAACGATTTTTAGGGCTCCAACCTTGTCATGGCGTCCATAGTCTTCGGAAGCAGCTTCAAGCTCACGCAGCGGTGAAATCCGAACTTCCATGTAGTCTCAGCTCTGGGACTGCTAGGCTCACAGCCCCAGAGGTTTCCTGGTCCATCCAAAAGGACCCACCCCCCCCCCCTTCTCTTGCGCGACACCCACCCCCGAAAGCCCGCGTTCATCCCAGCTCCACCTCGTCTTACCTCACCCGGCTGTGGTCGCTTCGTCAGCCCCCAAGGTCACCAAGCGCCTTCGTCTGCCTTCCAGCGCCTTCGGTCTGCCTTCCAGCTATGCAAGTCCGACTTTCAAGACCGGGGTAGGACGCCTCAGCGGCGGAAGCCGGGTGTTGTCGTCAACGCACATCAACACCGGTAGGGAGTTCGCCATGTACACCCATCGACAAAGGCTGGCCAGGAGCTCGCTCATCGGGAAGACCGAGCCCTCGGTGCGCTGACTGCCCTGAAGGACGTCAGCCCACTCGGGACACGTGACCCCCGACTATCGCGGACTTCGGTCGGGAGCTTACCCACGACGACAGAAGCCAGTTCTGCTTTCTCTCTGTGAGTATGGTCGCTTTTGGTGTGGTCGATATCACTGGTGCAATCATACTGAACAGCGGCATGCAGACACACTATCCTCCAAGGGCAGCCTTCGTGATCTCATCGACCGCTGGCGTCATCGTCTGCCCGAGCCGCTCGTGAAGCTCTACGCCGCTGAGATCGTGAGTTCTACCACCACATGTCTTGCATGTCTAGCGGCTGACACATGTTGTAACATAGGCCTCCGGCATCAAGTTTTCTCCACGACAACGACATTGTGCACGGCGACATCAGGCCCGAGACCATCTACCTCACCGAAGGCCACCACGTCGTTCTCAGTCCCGCTTTTACCACGCAAGGTCCGTCGTCAAGTCCAAGCGGCCCGCCAACACCGATTGCATGGACTTGAACTACGCCGCTCCCGAGCTGTTCACCGGCGACACTTGCCAGTTTTCCAACGATGTCTGGTCATTCGCATCACCGTCTTTTGCTATGGGTCATGGGCAGGGTGAGTTTGAACGTGCTGTGTCTGTTTGTGTGTACATGATCTCAGGTTATGTTGGAAACAGACCCCCTGGGACTCGAACGACTACGTCGAGACCATTCGCAACCTCATGACATCCTTTGAGGATTGGGCTCCGCGAGGACTACATAGGGATCTCTGGGCGGAGCTTTTCCTTAGGAAGGTGAGAACACCATTTGTTTCGTTCAGTGGGTCGTTTTCGTTTGACGCGAGCTCTGCACACAGGTTCTCATCAAGGACCCCGCTTTGCGTCCGACAATCAGCAAGGCAATGGGCCACTTTTGGTTGCGCAAGACGTAAGTAAACCTTCCTTTGTCACCGCTCATTGCATCTACTAACGTGCGCATCCCTTCCAGCAACTGGAAGAAGGCCATCGCTTCGGGCACCGCTCCGATTCCGAAGGTCGGCCTTCCTTTCGTGGAACATGCCCCTTCCACTCTCAGACAGGACGATGAATCCATGTTCGGGTGGGGCTACTCTTACGAATGGCAACATGTTCGCCTCCCGCAAGCGGGCGGAGGACACGTACTGTGTGGACCCTCACCCCAGAGTTCTTCTACACGTCGACTGCTCTAGCCACGGCTAAGAGTACGTCGACGACGGTTCCGCTGAAGAATCGAGACCCATGACTCCTTCGTCCTCTCACCCGGTGATCCCGATTCCGAACCCGGCGATCCACACGGACGACGAAGTCTCTGACGAGAAGGCAAGTACTATTACCCACTACGAGTCTTCTGTAACTGTGCTGACATATGATCATTTGTAGCCCACTGGTGTCTTGTCCTGCGTGAAGAGCTGGCTCGGTACCGTTGCATATCTGGCATCTCTCGTCTTTGCAAAGCGTATTTGCTTGCTCTAGGGTGCTCCGACTTCAACACTGGTCGCTCCCCCCCATCCCTTCAGCCCATTACTTCATTTCTCTTTTGACTTGCTCTGCTCTACGATCCTCTCGACTACTCTACAGCCTCTACACCACAGCCTACTCCACTCGCGGTCATGACGTTCCAGCAGCGCCATGCTCTACAATTACAGTCTATCCCCCACTCCCCCCGGTCACGAGGTTCCAGCAACGTCGTGCTTTTCAACACACAATTTGGACCTCGAGTTCACGGCCGCGCGACGCTCCTCAGTAACGTCGCGCTCTACAGCCTATCACGATACTCGGACACCTTCCGACTCGGACGCACAGCCTATTCTCTCCTCTGCGAGTACATACCCACTCAACGCCTTCGGATACCCCCTTCCTCATCTCCTGGATCTTTTTCGTGTCTATTTCTATCGTCTCTCCTCTACGATCTTGCAGCCTACTTACCACTTTAATCCCTAATCTACTCTTCTCTTGGCGACATCTCTCGACGATCGGCACCTTCATCATCTGGTGGATGCTTGGCCACTTTGGGTCACGATTCTCCTCGGCACTCTTCAACAGAAAGCTACCTCCACGCGCGCACGCTTCCCTTTCCCCCACCTGGACCAGCCTGCACATCCTCTAGTTTTGGATATCGAGCTGGCAGGAACTAGGATAACCGCGACGACCTCGTATCACCTACGGCTCAACAACCACAGGCGCAGTCAACTCGACGGACGTTCTTGGAGACTTCACTCTCTCTGACGCCTTCACTCGTCGACAACACAGTTGCTTGCATCACACCTCGGGCTTCTCTACCACGGCTCTGCGATTCAAGATCGGACACCGGCGGCCGTCGGCGTTGGGTGCAGGGATGGGGCTCGCGTGGGTCCGTCGCGATGAGCCTTCAAGGCTCCGCGACGTTGATTCCACCAGTCCGGCGATGCCTGCTCTCTTCTGCTCGGCGGTCTGCTGGTCCTCTGGTCTTCTTTCGCGGGGTCGTGGTGGGGGCTGGGGTGTGCGCGAGGGCTGTGGATTGGCGATGTGAGTCCGTCTCGCCTGTGGGTCTGTTCCGCTAACGGGTCTTGCTCCATGGTCTCTTCCGAGTCGTGGTCTGGTTTTCTCTTGGTCTCTCGCTGCGACGCTTTCTTGTGCTACTCATCGGTATCGGACGGTCTGCCCTTGCTTCTCTTTCATTTCTTCGGTGGCCTCTAGGCCATCGGTTTTACTCCCAGCTGCATCTTCTCTATGTCTCCTCGTAATTTCCATGTGTTGTATGACATTTATCAATTTTAATCATTTGGGCCATATCACGGGGCATAAGTGAGCGTAAACTAGTAAGACGGGGTAACAATTGCTAGTAAAGTAGTTTGGTGCACCCGCGGATTCCATCAACGAGGCAACAGAGTCAAGACAAAGATTTTGGTCAGCACGAGTGGGTCTCGTAGTGGCTGTCCGTACAATGAAGGGTCAACCGTCCCTTGGCCTGGGGGCTTAAGACACGAATGGCGTAGGATCTAGAGATCTGCATCGGTCGACTGCACGCGCGGCGCTACCGGAGCCCTGCGGCCCGTGGGAAATATCAAGGCGTACCGGCCTAATCCGGTCTTGCACCAAGCGCGCGTTGCATCCAGGCGGATTGCCACGAACCTCCCACACGACGATCACAGCACCGCCCGCATATATGCGCGAATGTACTCAATTCCGAATAGCTTGTAGGTGCAAGGATGTGTGTATGTATCGCCATGGGGCGCTGCGAAGAACGCTGTGCCACAGCGCTCGTGGGGACGCCCTGTTGGGAGCGAGCTTGACGCGGAGGATGGTCGCTGCGACGACGACTTCATCTTCGTTGTTCTGTCTCTGATTGTAAGAGTGAAGAGGTAAAGATCGTTGCTCGGTATGGAACCACAGGTGATTGGGAACATGTTGGTGCCACACTTTTGCTTCCATGATGCACGAACTCTGAGCGGTTTGGGACAGCCCATAGATCGCGGTCACCACGATGTTGTGCGCTCTTCCCAGATGGTATCACGCAAAGCTACCTGCAGAAGCAACATGCGACAAGGTCGCAACCTTCGACGACCTTCTCGCCCTCGGCGAGTGCCCTCTCGAAGACATCGCCTGGGATCCTGACGAAGCCAGATCCCTCCCCCGTCCCCCACTGCGCGGGCTGGCCGGCGGAGCCATACGTTTTTCTCCGCACCCGACGCGCGCGTCGCCCTGCAGCAGGTGCACTGGATATGGCGTACGCGTCTGTGCAAAACCGTGGTGGGGCGATTTCGCGGCGGGCAAGCTCAGTCTGGAGGTTATCAAGGGTCGTGTGCGTGCGCGCGAGGGACGAGGATCGGACGCTAAGGTGAGCTAACGAGCTTGTGGTGGGCGAGGGCGTGCTGCCCGGGCGGTTTTCGCTGCTCAGCGGGCGGCATACGACACGCGTGGCGAATACGCAGGTGCCGCCCCCGCGAGAACTGAAACGCCTGGCCCTTGTGAGTGTTGGGGGGGCTTTGGACGCTGGTTGTTGTGTGAGACGCTAGGGCATGAGACAATGATCATCGAGGGCAAATAGATGCTACAAGTCACCCAGCAGCTGGGCATTATCCACATCTTGGACCCACAGCTCAGGCAAAAAGTCAAAGACGAGGCCTTGGGTGAGTATGAATGGGTGGCATATTTCGATAATGACGGTCGGCCATTTAAGGAAGAAATTGTGGACCCTCTGCTTTGGCAGCCTGAACTCAGACACGAGTGGCGTAGAGTATATTATGTTTTTTCTGGTTACCCTCATGTCATTTTTATTTTCAATACCGATAGGTCAATACGTACTCAGACTTGAATGTCTTAACTTGCTGAACTCAACGCCCCACGAGCCGACTTCCCCGGTGTGAACTTTCCACGGACGCGTGGCGCCACACTGACGGTAACACGCGTAGATCCACGCTTTCTTTTTCTCCCCTCGACACGACTGCCAGGGATCCAGGAGCTTATACCGACCAATCGCGAGTGGCATCAGTCAAACCACATTTTCTCGCAGAACACGGGCCAGGAGGTATCCAAAATCCCGCAGTGTGTACTCGAGCTCGTTGAAACCACTTTGCATCATGATCAAGGGCCTAAAAACCAGAACCATGTCCGAAGGCGTCCAAGTCTTTACCCCACGGCCTCACACTTCACGCAGAGCGTCGACACACCGACGCGGCTTAGCGGGAAAAGCCCCCGCACACAGCTCGCCATCATCAGCTGCTCAATTAACCGGGGCGGCTCCACTCGTCGTCTACCAACCCCAACCTCGAAATTGCCGACATCCTCGACCCCGGTTTGCATGCACGCCCCTCGCTGCACGACCTCTGCATTGCCAACTGGCACGCACTGTCTACACGCAGCACACGCGCACGCGTCGCGAGGCGTCGCGTCGGTCGGCTAGCCCGCCACACCGTGGCCCAAACGTGGGCGACGCGCAGGAAGCCTGATGTCCGCCCGCCAAGCCGCGTCCGAGACTTCGACCACAACCGACGTCAAGGGTCCCCGGACGCACCCTTTTAATCGTGCGCGCATAGATGTCGCGCATATATCTACCCTGTTCTCTCTCCCTCTGTCTCATCAACCATCCCCACCCCAAGTCGCTCCTTTAGCAAACCCGATGCGCCCCGCCCTCCCGCTCGTTCTCCCTCGCCGCGGCGTGCGCTGCACATGCAGATGAGATATACCTGTACGGCTCCCCCTCGCGGGCGAGCTGAACCTCGCGCGTTTGGGCAGCGTGCTGCAGTTTGACCGCGCGCGCGCCGCGGCGGCGCTCCGCGAGCGCGTGCATGCGGGCGGGCCGCGGCGGCGGCAGCCTGCTGCGTCGGTCGACGCGACGAACACTGCTGTGAGTTGTTCTGTTGGGTTTGTGTTGCTGTGTGCTGATGGGGGACAGGTGGATTTTACCGTGCAAGTGAGCATTGGCGAGCCGGCGACGCAATGTGAGTCTGGGAGAGATGGTGCGGTTTGGGTGGGAGCTGATTTGTGTGGTAGATACGCTCCTTTTGGATACCGGGAGCTCGAATACGTGGGTCGGGGCGAACAAAAAGTACGCTCCTACTTCGTCGAGCCATAATACCGGGGAACCCGTTGTACGTCGCTATCTCTTTGCGTTCAATTACTGCTGATGTCGTTCTCGTAGCACGTGAGCTACGGCAGTGGCCAGTTTTCCGGCACGGAATGTAAGTAGACTCCTTTCTGGGGTTACGTAGGTGCGAAAAGCTGACAACCGCGCAGACACAGACAAACTCGACTTTGGCCACGGACTCGTGATCGCAAACCAATCCATCGGCGTCGCGAACAGCACCTCGGGTTTCGACGGCACCTTCGACGGGATCCTCGGCATCGGGCCCACAGGACCTCACCGAAGGTACTTGCTCCCCTCCTCACCAACCCACGAAAGCTCAGTGTGTGCACCCTCAGGCACCGTAGGCGACTCGCACGACCAAATCCCCACCGTCGTCGACAACCTGCACGCGCAGGGGACGATCCGCGAGAAGGCGCTGGGCATGTTCTACCCGCCGTATGCGGCGAACACGACGGGCAGCGTCCATGTGTTCGGCGGCGTGGACCCGGCGCACTGCACGGGCGCGCTGAGCTATGTCCCCGTCACGAAGTCGCCCGCCCCCACCCCGCGGGGGGACTACTTTTTGGTGTCCGACCAGAGCGTGTCGTATGGCGGTGCGCAGATCGCGGGGAACGTCCCCGGGATTGTGGACAGACGGGACCACGCTGGTCCTCCTCGCATCTGGTGCGCATACACCCAGCTTCCCGTCTATATGCGCGCTGACGAGATGAAAGATCATTATGAGGCGTATGTGAACGCGACAGGCGCGAGCGAGGACAAGGACACGGGTATGCTTTCGCTCCCGAAGGCACAGTTCGCGAACCTGAAGCCGCTGACGTTCCACATCGGCGGGAAGGACTGGACGCTGAACGCCAACGCGCAGATCTGGCCGCGCAGCCTCAACAGCGCGCGCTCAAAGGCGGGGACGATGACCACGTCTACCTCGTCGTCGGTAACGTGCGTTCCTCCTTTTCCTCTACTGAGCGCAATGCTGATGGAGGTGTAGCTGGGAAGCAAGAGCGGCGCGGGCTTCGACTTTATCAACGGCTACATGTTCATGCAGCGCTTCTAACACCGTGTTTGATTCGTCCAACAACTGCGTCGGGTTCGCCACGACGAAGTACACCGACTCGGAGGACAACTAACCTCTCTCCACTCGCTTCCAACCGTTCTCAAGACACTTCGCTTTCGTCTACTCTATCGCAGTGCTAATGATACCCTATACCCGCACAATTGACTTGTCCTTGTACGCACTCGTCGTCTGCGACGACGACAAAAACCTGACCTGTATTTTATACACTATGTATTCCACAACTCTTACATTTTTTTTTTTTTTCTTTCGGTGCATCCGTGCGCTAGCCGACCATGCTGCGCTTGCGCCCGCGCAGGCGCACCTCATCAAGGCGCTTCCCGACCGCACGATCCACTCCTTGCTCCATGGCGCGCTCGTACGCCTGCAGAACGCTCGCAAAGAGCGGCGCAGAGTCGGGGTGCGTCGATGCGAAGGCGCGCTCGAGCACGTACAGATCTACGGCCTTGTCTTCGACGAGCGCGGAGGTGTATGCTAGTCCGAAGTCGATGAGCACCTGTGCTGTGTGAGTTAGAGAGAAGGAGGGGGGAGTGGGGGACGTACGAGGGGGAGGCGGGGGAAGTTGGGGAAGGGACGCCGGAGCATCATGTTTGGGAGGTTGTGAGGTCGCCGTGGATGATGTCTGCGCGGTGCATCTTGGCGAGTTTCGGTGCCGATCATGGTCATGACCTCGTCTTTTCGCTGATGAGCACCCTTGGTTAGTGAGGGGGGCAGCAGCGCAACGCACCGTTGGAGACACCGTATTCGGCGAGCGGGTCCTCCTCCGCGACTTCCTCCTCATCGCCCTCATAGTCGCCTTCTTCGAGGACTTCATCCTCCTCGCCCCCGCCGAGAGAAACCGCACGCTCCGCCCGTCGCGATCCACCTCGATCCCAAGCACACCCTGCGCGGCGTCGACCATCCTAATGCCCGGCACACTCACCCCCGCGCTGAGCATCCCATCAGCCGCGCGATAATCGCGGAGAGAAGAGCAAACACACCCGCAGACATTTGAGCAGCGCGCGTGCCTCGCCATGCGACACGCGCCTTCGTGAGGCGAGGCGTCGAGCGCTAGGGGTGGCGGTAGCCCTTGTTAAAACCGATATTTGAGCACGCACACCCTCGGTAGCTGTGCCGGGTGGAGCGCGCGCGGAAGGTTTTCTAGGCAGCGCGGACGGTTCAACGCGCGAGCGGGAGGAGAGGCGGGCACACTTGCTGCTTCGGCGCCCTGCGAGATGGGATGCTCTGCGCGAGGAGGGTCTGGGTGCAGGATGGCCATGGCGGTGGGTGATGGGGTGCGGCTGCGAGAAAGTGATTGCGCTGTGGCGATCTTCTAGAAGAGCTGTAGCCATTAGAAGCTGTAAGGAACGCGCTGTATGGAAGGTCAGTAGAGTTTGTGAGACGGTCATTGGCTGAGTGTTACTGCGGCGCGAGGGGCGGTCAGTAATTTTTGTTATCGCTGGCGGGCGCGGTCCACCCGCTTTCCCCTAGCGACTCTGCAGAGAGGTGATGCAAAACAGTTTCCTCGATCCCTCTCGCCCTCTCTCCTGGCTGCCTTGCCAAAAACGCCGACCGCCTGCTGCTCGGGCCGATGGAAAGGCACGCACACACTCTTTCTAAGGAGAATCACGACCTCTGCGATAGACCTCAGCGGAACGCCTGCTGGCATCGGCAGTTTCCGTGCCCACCCTCACCATCCCTCGCAACCGACAGACATGCAGGCAGCGTCGCGCGCCGCACGCCTCAGCTGGGGCCGCATGGAGACGACACACGACCCCCTCCGCTTCGACCTACGCGATGCCGAGCCCCGCCCAAGCACGTCCTCGCGCCCGGCGCGCCAGTAGCCGGCGCATCCGCGGGCTGGGCCTCCCACGACGACCCGTTCTTCTCGCCGACCGAGGACGACAGCCCGACCTTTGCCCACGGCTACGCGACCGGCGCGCCGGGGACGTACAGCACCGCGCAGCCGGGGCCCTCGTCTGCGTCCCTCATCTCGTCCGTCTACCGCACAAACTCCGACCTCCCGACGCAGGCCAGGACGACGACGAGATCGCGCTCGTGAGTTACACGGCCAACACCATGTCGCGATCGGCCCCGGGCACCAGCAGCGGGTGGCGTGCGGGCGGCGACGCAGACCCCGTGAGCGGTCGGCGGCGGGCGGTGCGCGCGGGAAGCGTGCGCGTGCGATACAGCACCGCGCCCGTCGCCGCTGCGCAAGGCGCCGGGGAACCGTCTCACGACTATTTCGCGCAACCTACGGCGAGCATCAATACGTGTGTTTTGTCAATATGGCGGGGATGGGAGTAGAAGACCACGTGCTGGTTGGAGGACATGTGACGAGAAGGTGGACCGTAAGGAGGACGAGGAGGACGAGGAAGAGCCCGAGAAGGACCATGAGGCCGTGTTGTCCTCGACCTCGCCAAGACTATGCCATTGCGTGGTAGGAGCTGGGCTTCATGGGTCCCACGAAATAGAGTGCGGTTAGCGATGTACAAATTCTTGGTATATCCGTGCGTCCTCCTTTGCTTTTGACTGTACGTACATTGCTCACACTGACATAGCTGGGACGGAGCCTATAATATTGCTACTTTATCATCTTCAACGCTATTGTTTTGACCATTCAAGCTGCACCAGACATTGCTTTAGACCCTGACGACAATGCCACGCCCGCCCAAGTAAAGGGCTATTTCCATGGCTGGGAGGACTACGCCGCTGTTTGTTTTCCCTGTTCATTGTATTCACGTACGTTTCTTCTCCTCTCTCTAGGTTAGCACTTGGAGTAGCTAAAGTTGTGTACACTCGCCGAGACTTAGATGATTTGTTTGCACGGAATAACAGTCTCTGGGTTCGCTATACTAGACCCCGAAATCCCCGTCTCAACCCTCTTTCACTCCCTCTTCTCCCCACACCCAAGGACCCCCGCCTCGCACCCTCCTCCGAATCCACAACCACCCTCTCCCGCCACCCCTCCCTCGTACACGCCTCCTCCCCAGCGCCCACAGTCCTCTCCCGCACGCCCTCCGTGACCGAACGCTTCCGCCGCCTGCGCACGAACCTCGCGCGGCCCTTCGCGCTCGCGCATCCCAAACGCCATCGCGTCGTCCGAGCCCGCGACGCCCCGGGCGTGCGCGCGCTCGATCGGTACACGGTGCAGAGCAAGACGCCGATCCTCGAGAAGGCGGCGCACCTGCGGCGGCCGGTCGCAGCCGACGTGTCCTCGGGACCAGGCGCTGCTGCGCTCGGACACGGGCGAGCCGCTCGCGCTGCCGTTTTCCGCCTCAGCGTATTGCGCGCGGCGCACGGTGCGACGCAGCAAGCGCCATCTGCCGTACCTCCGCCACAGCTGGACGCGCATCGATTTTGTCGCGGTGCTCAGCTTTTGATGATCACGTTTGGGCTCGCGTGTGGTGGGGGTCGAGCATGGGACGTATCATGTGGGCGTGTTTCGCGCGTTGAGTGTGTTGAGGACCGCAAGGTTGTTGGCGATTACGTCGGGTACGACGGTGAGTGCGTAGATACCCTGAGCGGGCGACATCGCTGACTTATTCGTGTAGACGATCATGCGCTCCCTGAAGGACCGCGCGCCCGCTCCTCGCGAGCGTCGCCTAATTTTGTGCTCTTCGCAATGGTGCTACTTCTCGTGCGTCTACGCGCCTCCTCCATTCGCTTAAAAAAAACTGCCACCACCGCAAAGAATTATTGGCATCCAGTCGTTCAAGGGCTCGTACCGCCGCACATGAACGCTTCCTCCAGACCGGCGGGGATGAGATCGACCTGGGTCAACAGTGCGGTGCGTGGCTCGACCCGACTACGCTCGGAGGTGCTGCCGTATGTGCCCAAGAGCAATCTCCACGGAAGCGACGGCCAAGGGATTCGTATGTCCACTGAACCAGATCTGCAAGGTGCGTTTACGTGGTTGACTGTAAGCAAGACGCCTGACAGTGAATTTGTCGTGATAGGAAGGAGACGATAACCCGATGAGTGGTGTCGAGAGCTTTGACACGATCTATTTTGCGGCGCTGCAGGTGTTTCATTGTCTCGTCTGCAAACGGTGTAAGTGCTTTTTCTGCGCGATGAGATGTAGTTTGCTGACATTCTGCAGTGGTCGCGCCGCTGATGTACAACATGATGGACTCGGAGTTCTTTGTGTCATGTTCTTCTTCATCGTCTGTGTTATCATCCTCAACTTCTGGCTCATCAACCTCTTCGTGGCCGTCATCACGAACACGTTCTCTGCCATCCGCAGCACGGACACGCACAAAAAAGCGCGTTTGGTGCCGCACCGTACGTGTGCTACTCTCTTTCCGTTGCAGGCCACCACTGAGTGTATTAACACAGCTTGGAACCCGGGCGCTGCACGACGACGAAGGCTGGTCCATCGGCGACGGGCGGCGCATCGCGCGGCACAACCGGCTGAAGGAGGTCTACGAGAGCATCCGGTGGTGCTGGGTCGCGCTCGCGCGCTCGCGTCGCTCGTGCTGCAGGCGACGCGGAACGTCGAAGTGTCCCGCGACGCACGCGGAGATCCTCGACAAGGGCGAGCTCGGGCTCACGATCGCGTTCGACGTCGGATCGTCATTCGTATACTCGTCGTACCTGCCCGACTACCGCGGCTTCTTTTTGCGCACGGCCAGAATTGGCTGGATCTCGTCCTCAAAAAAACAGCGGTGGGGAGCTCGGTTTATTCAGATTCCTGTTTGTGCATGACTCGAGCGTGTACCCCTGGCTCACGATCTTCCAGCTGACGCGGTTCTACCGTGTCATCCTGGAGATCCCGCGCATGAAGCCGCTGCTGGTACGCGCTTCCCTTCTGCCCTCCCCCTCCCTTTGCAAAACCAAGTTCACGTTTCCATAGCTCGCAGTGTTCGGCAACATGTACGGTCTCGCAAACATGTCGCTGTTCCTGTTCATGGTCAATTACATCACCGCGCTCGTCGGCCCTCCAGCTTCTGCGCGGCGACCTCCCGAAGGGCGATCTCATCACGTGGGGCGACGTCTTCAACTCGTTTCCGGCGTATACCAGGTGTTCTCTTCCGAGAACTGGACGGACGTGCTCTACGACGCTGCCCAAGCCGAGGTGCCTCTGCGTCAGTCCGCGATCGTGGTACTCTTCATCGCCGGGTGGATGTTCTTTGCCAACTGTGAGTCCCTCTTCTTCCCCTTCCATGACCTCAAAGCTCCAGCTAAAAAACACGATGAAACCAAAGATATCGTGCTGCAGATGTTCATTGCAGTCATCAACGAGAACTCGATGTCGCGGAGGAGCACAAGCGCAGCCGGCAGGCGTCGCACTATTGGGCCGCGCAGCGCCCCCAGAAGAGCGCGTGCGCCGTGGATCCGACGCATGAACCCGTACCGCTGGTTCGAGGCGAAGCCCAAGGCGATCGCGGTCGACCAGCTGCCGTCGAACCTCGTCCTGCCGATGCAGAAGAGTCTTGTGCAGGGGTACGATTTTGCGCAGCGCGAGAGCCGCGCGGGCCCGCAGAGTAAGGCGGGCCTGGCGAGGCCGGTACATGTGCATAAGAAGTCCGCTGGGGCTGTTGAGGCATTTGTTCAATGGTGAGCCGACGGAGGATGTGCCCATGTCCACGTTTTCGCACCATCGGCGGGACTCAGACATACCTCACGATGCGGTTGACGAAGAGACGGAAAGGCATTTGTAAGTGATGTTTACTGTCATTTTTGTGCTCACGAGAGACTGAGCATGTCCTGATTAGGGAAGTCCTCGCCGCGCTGAACAACGAGAGACTGCGACGGTGGACGATGTGAACGACATTCTGTACGAGCGGCGGGCGGTAAAGGCTGACTTCATCCACGACCACCCGACCTATGACAAACCGTTTTGGATCCTCTCGCAGAAGAATCCTCTGCGGCGTGCGTGTCAGAAGCTGGTTGCCCCCGCGAGCGGCGAACGCATCTTCGGCACGCGGCCCTCGCCAATCGCCCAGACGATATTCCAGCTCATCTTGCTCATGACACTGTGATCGGGGGCGTCGTCGTCGTCGAATGGATTGCGACACCGCTGTACCGTCGGGAGTACTACCAGCAGAACGGTCTCGTCCGCGGGTCATGGTTTGACATTGCAGAGACGACGTTTGGGCTGATCCTCTTTGTCGAGTTCGTCGTTAAGATTATCGCCGATGGGTTCATCCTCACGCCAAACGCATACATCCGGAGCATCTGGAACGTCCTCGACTTTCTCATCATGCTGGGCCTCGTCATCAACGTCTCGACCGGGCTCATCTTCATCGGCGGCCTGAGCCGGCTCACGCGCTCGCTCAAGGCCCTGCGCGCGCTGCGTCTCATTACGCTCATCGAGATGATGCGCTCAACGTTCGAGTCGCTCATCATCTTCGGCGCGACGCGTATCTTCGACGCTGCGCTGCTCGCGATCCTGTACATGATCCCGTACGCCGTGTGGGGCACCAACATCTTCGCCGGCGTTATGAACGAGTGCAACGACGGGAGCGTCGCGGGCCTCTCCACATGCGTCAACGAGTACAGCAACGGGCGTTGTCGGCGATGGCTCGGCGTACACCTTTCTCGTCCCCCGCGTCTGGGACAAAACCCCCGCGCCGTCGACCAAGTTCTCGTTCGACTCCTTCCGCGCGTCGCTCCTCATTTTGTTCGAGATCGTGTCGCTGGAGGGCTGGATTGATGTCATGGGTGTCGCGGTCAGCATTGTGGGCAAGGACCAACAACCACAGCAGAACGTGTCGCAGGCCAACGCGATCTTCTTCCTTATCTACAACCTGCTCGGCGGCGTCGTCATTTTGACTCTCTTCATCAGGTACGTTCCATCACTAGCTGTCAGAGGAGTGTGAAACGACACTTTGTGACAGTATCATCATCGGCAACTTTACATCGAGGGACAGGCAGCGCGCTCCTCACGCAGCCCCAGCGAGAGTGGATCGATCTGCAAAAGCTCATCAAACGCCAACGTCCTTCGAAACGGCCAAGAAAGCGTCCGACGTTGCCCGTGAGAGCGTGGTGCTACGATCGCGCCGTGCACAAACACGGGTGGTGGTACAGGATGATGACCGCCATATTCGTACTCCACGTCATCGCTCTGATGTAAGCTGCCTTCTCTCAAGCCCACAGATTTGCTGACGCATTGTCCCAGGACGCAGACGTTCGCGCCGCAACATGCATTCGACGATTTCAGAAGTACGTATAGCCGTCTTAGTATGTAGCTGGCGAGCTGACTGTCATTCTACAGCGATCTTCTTCCTCGTCGTGACCGCCATCTACGTGATCGACATCCTCACTCGTCTGTACGGCCTAGGATGGAACAGCTACAGCGCCAACGGATGGAACCTCTTCGATATCATCGTAGCCGGAGGCAGTCTTATCACAATCATCATCGTCCGCTTCAACGCGGGTGATTTGCGGTTCAGCAGCTGCAAAAGCTGTTTTATCACCTCCATTGCCTTCAAGCTTGTCCAGCGCACGAATAGCCTCAATAAGCTGTTCAAGACCGCCATGTGAGTTCTCCTCGGCGGATAGATGTCAGCCGACGGCTAATTCTCGTCCAGAGCGAGTCTGCCCGTCATCCTCAGTCTACTAAGCCTTTGGGCTGGTGCTGTTCTTGTTCTTTGCCATTCTCTATGTCGAGGTGTTCAGTCTAACAAAATGGGCGAGCGGAGAGACCCGCAATCAAAACTACTCCTCGATGCCCAATGCGTTGGTGATGCTAGCGTTCATGACAACGGGGTACGTCCTTTGCATGTCTTGGTAGGCCGTTGATCTAACATGCCCACAGCGAGGGTTTTGGATTTTTTTTTTCAGTACATGCATGACTAGTGCGTTTTCCGTTAACCCCACCATACGACAACCACTGATTCAGTGCCAGTGCTATCGTTTTATCCCAAGTGTACAAACTCCAATCCATTTGACACGGACTCTGATTGCGGCAGCGTTGGCTGGGCTTTCACGTTGTTTATTGCATGGAACCTTCTCAGCATGGTACGCTCTATCATTCGTTAGTAAGGAGAATAAGACTGACAACCTGGCGCTCATAGTATATCTTCGCTAACTTATTCACTGGTACGTGGCACTCGGTTCGCCTCTTTCTCCATTGCTAACAATTCTTAAAGGTGTGGTTGTCGAGAGCTTCCACTACGTGTTCCAGATGACAGGCGGGTCCAAGGAGATCACTCGTGAAGAGATGCGGCGGTTCAAGAAGGTCTGGGCAGAATTTGCCAACCCGAAAACAGGCTATCTAGAACGCAACAAATTCGTTCCATTCTTTCTCAGTAAGTGACCCATGTTGTACATTTATGCGCTAATCTTACCTCTTTAAAGCGGCTGTCTGGTATCTTGAGGTCAAAATTTATCCCACCGAGTACAGTGTATCCAACATTATGGCGAGATCTCAGGCCGACGACAGTACATCGGATGGGCGGCGTCTCGATACTGCGAAACTACAGGCGAATGTCCAACGGTATCGATCGTACCGTGATCAAACGCAGGAAGAACCTGTGGAACCGACTGTACCATGAGGCCCGCATATCCTACGAAATTGGCAAAGGAATCTCGTTCACAAACATGCTTTCGCTCCTCGCTCATCACAAACTCATCGTCGATCAGGAAGCTTTGGTGTATGTTCTCTCTACTTCTATGTCTAACGGCCGTCCTCACCCGGTTTGACAGCTTGAAGGATCTTGTCATTCGCAATGAAACCAACAAACTGGTCACAGATCTAGTCGACTTTGATCGCGTACAATCGCTTCTTTTGATGATTTCATATCGACGACTGGGCCGTTACATGCGTCTCAAAGAGCAAACGCGGATGCAGAAAACTGGTCTCAGAAGGTGGGTTAGATCGGTTTATGAACAAATGAAATTGCTCACTGACATCAATGGACTCATAGGTTTACCGGACATCGTTGTGAGCGGTGGCGAGCCTCTCACCCCACCCTCTACGACGAGGGATATCACGAGAAAAAAAAATCCCCCCGGTCAGCATGCTGCGTCCCTCCTTTTCATGGACACTGAAACGCCCTCCCCTGGATACCGAACACCTTCCCCAGACACCTCTCTCGCGCTAGAGACGCCGGCACGAAGCACGTTGCAAAGAAGTCGTCGTTTGAGCGACATCAGCATGTTGTCGGCCTCGGACATGGGCATGCGTTCGTCGTAAGTTTTTTTTGCACTCGGTATCGTGGGCGGGCACTGACCGATCAATTCAGATCCGAAACCTCTCGCGACTCGCGCCATATTGAGGGGGGACGCCGGTCATGTTCTGTCATCCATGCAAAACTCCATGTGGGGCGGTGCGTCATTCCAGCCTCGGTTTACATCATACACAAGCTCACTTATTTTGTACAGAGCTGCTGCTGGAAGCAGCGGAAGAGGACTCATAACTATTCAATCAATCATTTTATTTTTATGCTCTCTCAAGGGACATTGTTGGGACAATTTCACCTAGCATCATTCATTTGTAGACCTGCACCATTGCATTAGTACTGTAGAGTAAAACGTGCATATTGAGTAACTCACTGGAAGTAGAGACATTCAACTCGGACATTGGTTTCTGCGTGACTATCTGCACCGCGTCCAACACGTTGCCTGGATGTCATAATTTCCATTGATGGACGAAAGTACAGGCTACATTTTACAGCTAGAGACGCAAAAAGTGTCGCTATCATCGAAGAATACTCGTACAACTTGCACACGATGCTACTCTCAACTCATGACTCAAACAGTGCCCCTTCCAACATCACAGTCCGTGATAACTGCTACGTCCTTGTTCGTCCCCGATTTGCTGGAACACAGCACCAAAAGGGTTGCGCTGTAAACGCCACCGGCTTCTGAGACGCCAGGTTGCGGGCAATGGGACCAGTGACGAGCTTGGGGAAGCGACGGTTATCATCGTAGGGCCACCCACGGGTAGGGATGGGAGGTGGTGGATCGGAGCGGTGGCGAGGATCACGGGGTGTATCAGGGAGGGATACGATGCGGCCAGGGAGGGTCGTCCGAGCCGCTGGATCCAGAGCCGGAGTCAGAGCTCTTCTGAGGTGGCAGCTTTCCCTCGACCTCATCAAGCATTCTGGACAGATAATGTATTAGTGCCAATGCCCATGACAGAAGAGGATTTATACTGACTGGTTTGAAGAGCGATACGATGAACGCAGCAATATCAGACAGATCGAGCACACCGCTGAAGGTGCCGTCATTGCCCATGAGGACATACTTAACGTACACCGTAAACGGCTTCTTGGCTTTCCCACCGGCGCCAATAATTGCACGCAGCGACCCGGAGAGCTCGATGCGCTGGATGTCGACGAGTTGGAGTACCTGATCCGCGAGCCACTGCCCGACCTTGAGTGCAACATCTGCGACAGACTCGGCGAGGTCAAGTGCGTGCTGTAAACCTTTGAGCGCCGTCGTCGCCGCAGTCTTCGCCGCGTCTAGCGCCTTCTGCGCTGCTTCGAACGTGGCGAACTCGACGCATTCCTCAACAGTGTCGATTGCGATGCGCGCAGCGTCGAACGCAGCCTTGTTCGCGTCCTCGTACAACTTTAGTGCTTCGCGTGCGCCCTGCAGCACGCCGTACTTGCCGCCGTACCGCACGGCCTCGAGCGTGGCCTTAGCGGCCTCAAGCGCCTTCTCCGAGACCTCGTCAGCCACAGTGACCCCCTCCTCAGCAGCATCGATGAGGCCCTTGGCGGTTTCGCGCGCGCCATCGAGCGCGAGCTTGGCCGCGCCTACCGCGCCTTCCGCAGCGACGTACCCTGCACCTTTGACGACAGCTTTCGCGGCCTCGAGCACACCCCATGCTACGCCCCATGCAGTCTCGAGCCCGGCGAGTTCGATATAATACCCGGCAACGGCGGCGTGTGCGGGGATGTCCCACCACGGCCGGCCGTTGCACCAATCTATGTGGCCCTGACACGTGTTGATCTCGTCCTGTATGCTATCGACCTTTCTCTGAGCGTCTTCGATGTCGCGCACGGCGTATCCTGAGCAGCAGGTATGTTTTTTCAGCTCCCTATCTACGGATCGTTGAGCATCGAACATACCAAAGTTGCGATTCAAAAAGTCTTGAGCATCATTGAGCGTGTCGATTGCGCTATTGATTCCCGCCTCTGCGTCCTTCTTCGCTTGCTCAAGAGCAGCTTTAGCATCGCGCATGGCAGCAGCACGGTCATTGTTAGCCTTCTGGACGTCGTTCTCGGCTTGTGTCATTGCCTGCACGCCCGATGTCAGTCCACCCAGATGATAAGAACAGTATAGAAACAGGCGCACTTTATCATAGTCTTCTTGAGCGTAGCCTATCTTGCGTTGCAAATCGTCGATCGCGTTGAGATAGTCGTCGATAATCTTCTGAGCACCGTCGACAATCTCATGGTACTTGCGATTCCATGGCTTCTTGGGCCATTCCACCGAGGTCTTCTTTGGCCGCGTCCTTGAAATGGAAAACCAAGGTCAGTAAATGTGAGAGATACTCAGAAGAGATAGACGCACTATGTTAGCGTTGACAAACATCCTCCTCATCTTTAAGGGCCGTCCTTAGCTGCCTCTAGACCTTCTTCGGCGGTACTCTGCGGAATATTTCGAGAACTGAGCGTCGACCTGACCGCGCACATAAACTAAGATGTCCTGCTGCATCAACGCATAGAAGGAGGAAATCCGCATCTTCGAGAGACTTGAAAGATGACATGATCGCCTTCCAGCTGTGCTTGGAGATTGAACAAGAAAAGGTCGGTGAATTTTAGGAGCTAAGCAAAACAGCTTAGTGATTATTATTAGAAGTGGAGGAGTGAGATGGACGCACCAAGTAGAATGAAAGTACGGGTTTCTGTCTCGGGCAAGATGCCGACTTCAGCATGCAGGGCCACACTGGCACCGAGGAACGAAACCACGCCATCGATGAGGATATGTTTGCTCGCTTAAACCAATGTTCACCTTTACCATCGCCCGTGGGCCATTTGTACCGTGTACCGAAAGCGGACCAAGTACAAAGTTGTCGACCCCCACCCTGGACGACAACCTCAGTATTGTCGACAACGCACGCGACGTCGACGTTCTTCTTGCCGAAAAGGACCATAATTGCCTTGAAAGAGAAACCTTGGGGATACACAATCGTGCCGATCATTGTTCCGAAGGGCAAACGTAAAGTGAGATATCTTCGAAGGTCGACTAAGTTAGGTGGCTGAGGGATGTCGAGCCTCTGAAGACTGATCACGTTCGCAAACGAGACAATGTCCGTCGAGATCAAGCTCCTTGACTTCTCCCATGATGAGTTCCTCTTGATACATCCCTTGGTGAGCATAAGGCGCTGCTAGCTGACAGTAGATTGATTGAGCGCATGAAACGTACGTGAGTCTTGGGGGTCTTTCGGACACCTGGCATGGCTACTGCTGTGGCCGAGACTTTGCCAATCGCTAGGCCACCTGCAATACCGAATTTGCTAGCCCACACTGTATCAGTAGTGAAAACTAAGAACTACAGCGCGGTCTTGCTCACCTGATAGTGACCCGTCGCCACAAACTGGGTCAAAGATGATCCCAATAGAAGCGCAACGTCTGGCCCAATGACCACATTCTTACCCAGCCCTAAGGGGTTCGCCCACCGTTTCCAGTCCATCTGTGCCGTCGCGGGATGCACCGACGAAGTTTGATGTCGAGCGCTTCTTCGAGTGAAAACTTGAGCTTCTCGTCGTTCGGCGGGGACCGGAATGTTGATCCCTGCAGAGAGCTGAAGCGTTGGCTCGGTACCGCCGAAGAGAATGCGCAGCGCAAACGGATCTGTATGTGCACCCCGTTCCCGAAATTGACGATAGAGGCCGGTCGGCCATGACTCACCTCCAGCTCGAAAAACCTGTCCGCTATTGACCACCCAGCGCTCAGCAGGACGAGGCCGGTTGTAGGTGCACTCGAGCGCATTAAAAGAATCAAGTTCCGTGATGGCGACAGACAGCCGCACAAATCTGCACACCCTGGTGGAGTTGATAGCTGGCGGCGAACACATCTGGGACCAGCGGGGGTCGTCCTGGGACGCAGAGCAACGGAAGACGACCTTCGACAGCTTCAAATCTAGGAAAGTGTCCCGCAGTTCGGGCACGACTTTCGATATTGCAAGAATCTGTGGAGTGTCCCGTGGTCAGGGACGGCAAGTGCGGTCCACTGAAATGCCTTTGCCGGTACGTCCGCTGTAGAGTATACAAGGGCATCTACGGTGAGCGAACGCGAAGGGAGATCTCCCCGCCAAGCATAACGTTCCCGAATCCCTCTGAAAAAAACCCTTGCGTAGATCAATTTCAATGGTACGCTTTCTTCAGCTCACAGCTCGCCAAACATCGATTGTCATGTCAAGCACCTTTGTGCTCGTGGGCCACGTACGTTCTCCGCGAATCATGGCCCCGCGAACTGATGGGACAAGACCGCATTGGCAGAGACCTGGCCTTCGATCTCGACATCGGTGAGGGCGAATAAGGAGGGCCCGCACCAGACGCTACGGTCACCGTCGCAAGAGCCGACATTGAAGTCGATGTCCGGAAGGTCGAGCGACTCTCCTGTTAGCGACTCAAATAGTGACCGTCGCTGATGGTGATAGATGTCGAAGTGTTGGATCTTGGTGGCACTGAGAGAGAAGTGGTCCCCCTGCGCGCATCAGGAGCCGATTGTAACGTATGTTGGGAGTGGATAGCCCTGTTACTGGAAACACGGCATACACCTCGAATAAAAACGTCTTCAATGTGGGACTTGATGACGAGGTCCGACCTCGTGAAACGACACACCTCCGGCAGCAGAGCTTGCCCTCGGCTATGTGAGCGAGAATATGTGTAGCGGAAATAGGGCGAGTAACACGCTTTCAAGCCCAGTAATACCGAACGGGGAGTTCCCATGGTTGTCTGTCTTGAGAGTCGCTGCTAAACTTAGCACTTCGCCAACCCGTTTTTGCATGTGGAGGTAGTCCCAGCTCGAGAGGTACTAAGAGCACCCGGGGATCGTGAGTCCAGTGAGAGCGACCCAAAGACGCCAAAGCCGTACTCGATGCTCGTCTTCGGCTTAACACACCACCCGAGATTAGAGGACATGGCGCACGCCCCACTGATCTGCAACAGCCGACACAAGACGCATCTAAGGTCAGCCCATAGTCGCAAATCTTCATACACCCCATCCCCGGGACCCGCGCGGACGGCCCGTCGAAGCGTGCAAAGCTGTGCACCATCGGGACCCTGTGTCCCGACCCCACCTGGCTTGAGGTCCCAACCCCGGCGTGGAGATGGGACGCGCCTAGTTTCTTGTGGTATGGTCCGAGCCAGGGGTTGATCCCATCCCGCAGGACATTCGGTACAGGCAGCCGGCGTCCTTGAGTTTGAAATGGTCAGAGTATGTCAACGTCAATGTGCATCCCAGACACGGGAGCTACCACTTGGTGTGGGTTCGAACGATGACCTATCTTTGAACGCCAATACAAATATGAACTGCTCGCATCACTGAAGGCGAGCGGCATCGAAAGACGTGCCCTTGAAGTCTGTCCAACGACCGAATAGAGGGTTGAAAGTCTCCGAGATACCACCGCCATCTACATACAGGGTTTTCTCCCACTTCTTGGAATCAAGTGGGGACAGGCCATGCAGCTACTGTGTGTAAAACTTCCACACAACAAGCGCATGAGGAGGACGAGGCGTGGAGATGCCGAACTACGAGAGCAATTTTCGCCCTCGCACCGCTGTGTAAGCCATTGGATTAGGATCCGCGCCGAACGACACACACCAGAGGTGAAGGGTCTTTCAGCTTCCTCGCCGATTTTGCAGACAGCATGCGTGGACACGACCTTTCAGCTTCTGTGGACGCGTGGAAACAACGAGGATGGAGCTGATACGTTCATAGGTAAAACAATCCTGGATGAGCGCACGATTACGCCGTTGAGTTTTGATGATCTGCGGCCACGTGAACGGCTTTCCCCCGAGTCCACGTGGGCCCTTGGAGTCCGTGAAGGCAAGGGTCAGGACCAGGCAAGGCAAATCCACTGAGCAACCTGGATGCTCGAAGGGGTGGGAGGCCTCTCCAGCGAGGCGCCTGACAGCTGCGACGGCATACTGAGCAACGCGTCGCGACGAGGGTGCCTGCCCGGCCTCTGCGAAGAGGAGTGAGGGGCAGGTGCGCCGCGCGAGCGTGCATGTCCAATGGTAGTGCGGTCGTGCGCCTGCGGTGGGTCCGGAACAGTAAGAGAGCTGATTAAGATATGCACTGAGGTAAATGTCCCCGCCGTTCAAGCTTCTGCTCCGCTTGTGGGGCAACGCATGGAGAGTGCCCATTGCCGCTGGCATCTGGCGCGGCGGCCGGGGGGATAGGTGCAGGCGCGTGATGTGGGCGCTGGCCCAGCGACAAGGCCGAAATCTTTCGAAAACGATGTGAGGACATCTCGTCCAGTTTTTGCTTCCGCCCAACAGCCCCGGCAAGGCCTGTACCGACTGAATGGGTGAGTTCGAAGTCGACGCTTGCATTCATCGTGAGGTTGACGTGCTGGAGCAGAAACGTCAGCTCAGTGTGCGCGCACCGCATACGATGGGCCACACCTGAGGGTTGAGGTCGATGTGCTGAACGTGTACTTGAGCACGCTATGGAGAGCCACCACATGCTGTCCGGGCGCAAATGTGTTCCACTTTCTTCTATCTAACCAGTCGGTGAATAGTGCCTGGGACAATTTGCTCCTCCGTCAGCCTGAAGGTGACGCACATACTCGCAACAAGAACATTTTTCGTGACGAAGAGGCCACTCGAGGCCGCAGGGCAATTGTCGATGAGCTTAGCGTACTTTGCGTTCTCGGCGTGCGGATCATTGTGGGGTTTGCATTCCTTTGTCCCAAAGATCAGGTTTGCCGCTTGTGCTGGCCCGATGAGAATGGGTTAATAGCGTCCCCTGAGACCACCAAAACGGAAATGCACGGCTATCGGTGAAGCCACTAAGGGAGTATTCACGCTCCCCAGGGATAGGTCAAAACACTGAGCATGCGTACCTTCCGCAGTGTTTGCGCATGTCGCGTCCCGGGCCGACACCCAAAGCATGCCAGCAACCTGGCATTTGGCTAAGTAAGCGAGACAGCAGTACGAGAGATGGAGGCTTACGGCTGTCGCAGAGACACCGTTCATCACTGCTTTCCTGACCTTTTGGGCCTGCTTCCGACGATTCTCTGCCGCCTTGATCTTCCGTGGCTGTTACCTGTAGTCGACGTCTCCACGCCTTCACCAGAGACCAGGAACAGGGTCGTTCGGGTGTCTGGAAAAAAAAGCTGAGCGATGTTGGTGGATGCCGGTACGGTTGGCGGGCCACGGCCTGTCGAGCGGGGTGACGTCTTTTGCTCCCTGCATAGTGCATCGCGTAGGTCGCGGAAGATGTCCAGGTTTCGTAGACACCGAGGAACGAGGACCCAACAAGGTAGAGCGAGGTGTCATTTTCGGCATCCCTGTACAACATCACCCGGGGGCGTGGCTGCAGGGAGCTCTCACCACCGCGGCTTGGCTGGAGCTCCGCCAGCGAAAGATAGTCCTCGGTCGCTGTAGGAGAGACGACGAACTGATCGAGCGTGATGGAGGGTGGATAAGCGCCAGGAAACGACCCATGACGGGTTTGTGTGGGACAGGCTGCGTCGCGATCTGGGCGGAGAGGATGATCTTCTCCCACAGGCGCTTCTGGTTGTTTGTACGACCACTTCTGAAAAGTCATCCCCCTACTGACGCGATGCATGAACGAGGTCGGGGAGGCATACCAGCCACCGATTGCCTTCCAGACATGAAAGAAGTCCACGGCATCCTCCTGGGGATTGTCGATGGCCCTCTGGGCCTTTTCGAAGTCAGCTTTGAGGGTGTCGTCCTTCAAGCGAGTATCGAAGTCTGTGGTGCGGACGAAGAAATTTCTGGGTAGAACTTGCCAATGTAGAGGTAGTCGTGAGCTGTGTCTCTAGATTCGTCCTCGAAGATCCCTTCGTAGTACGATCAACATATAGACATGCACCGACAAGATGACGAAAGTGCATACCTGGTAAACGGTGACCTGTGTTGTGTTAATGGAGTGGGTTTTGCCTCCTTCGTGCGGAAGAAAGTACTGATAATCAATTTTGTCTCCCATGGTGATACTCGAGAGTCGAAGATGAGATCATGCGCTGTTGCTGAGCTTCAAAGGCATAGACATGGGCTCGCTCTCGCAGAGGGGTTTATAAGCCAGGGGACACGATATTTCACATCGATCGACGTTGCAGGGAAGGATGCCACGAAGAGGTCTTCTCGTGAGGGCATATGATCTATGAGAGGGCGTATGGGAATGGTAGATGGGATCCTGGGCAGAACGAGACCATCAATGGTGCGATGAGACCATGGTCTCCGGCTCGAGCGACAAAACTTGGCATGACATACTTGGGATACAGCTATGAGAAGATGATACACTTAAATGATTGTATGAAGAGGTTGCGCAAATACTTACAAGCGTGATATGTTACTTGGAATTGACAGAGAATATGGCATCTGCACCAGGAAGAGATGGAGATCATAGCTAGACACACGTCACGATGGAGAGATAGGCCCGGTTTTCCATGCTTCACCGCCCCCCCCGCAACTTGCGTGTGCACATTGAGGCGTGTTTTGACCTCGTTTGATCCTGAGCTTGCTATCATCTAGCCCTGGGCCTGCGGCCTGACTCCCAGCTTTTTGCAAAAGCATTCCACATAACTTTGTCTTGTATTCATAGATTTGAACGCCAGCCTGGATAAGGCACGTTGGACTGGCGCAATTCCCAGAAAGCGGATGTAAATATATAATGCAGATCGTTGTCGGCAACGACTGTGTATGATGCTTCGAGTCGAACAGGGCAATCTAAACGTCGAGGTTAGTCTGTGCTGTCTCACGATCAGAACGGCACGCACATCATGGCCGTCCCCCATGACGAGCTTCCACTGAATCCATTGTCCTACTATTTGCTAGGATCCGTCCCGCTGGTCTCCCTGGAGCACACAGCGAGCAGCCAGCTGCCACCCGCCATGTGCCCGTCGCAATCCTGGCGGCGACGTTACGCTCGTGCGTAGACGTGTGCAAGCGACAGGCGGCGCGCAGAGGGTCGCTTACACCTGGTTTTATTACGAATATTGTGTCCATGCTCCTCATTCCGAGCCTTGGAAAGTACTACTGCGTAGGTGCCGACAGCACCGCGGCGCCCTCTGTGCCCCAGTGTACCCCAAGCAGAGCGTGTGCCGGTGCGAAATCAAATACCACAGGCCCCTGAAGCACAGTGTGGCAAGCCAGTGGTCAGCAGTAATCTGGACGTCTGGACGTGTCCCACTCCAGTAGCGTAGTTTCTGTCTGTATCAGAGTAGGCGAGCATGACCAACATGAGTACAAGGTGTTCCAGGATGTCGAACGGGCTCGCGTGCATAGGGATTGTCGCGGAGAAGTTGGGTGGAAGCGTATCGTTCGCCAGCTCGTGCATGATGTTGGAATATGTCGGGTTCGAAAAATAAGGGTTACGTGCATAGGAGACCACCCAGTTGGTTAACGGTGCGGATGAAAAAACTATGAGTTGGGGTAGAGTTGGGTTCCATTGCGACACGGCGCATTCTGAACCTTCGGCAAACACCGGCCTTGGGCTTGACAAACCAAAAAGGCAGCTGTGCTAGTTTTGTGACAGCTCAGTAAAAGTTGCATCCCCCTCATTGCAAAAGACATAGTAAATGTACACTAAACCAAGAGGTGGCTGGGTTGAAGTCGATGATGATTGAGTCTAAAAGTACTTTAATATTGTCAAATGAAATGTTCAAATCGGCGCCCTCTGCTTCTAGCGCCCGAACCTGCTCCGGACGTAGGTGCACAGGCATTTTCGGGCTTCCCAAATTGGAGCGCTTTCTGAGGTGCTGCATACGAACGAGTGTGGCGTAGTCGACGATGAAGCGAAATGCGGTTGGACTTAGCAAGTCTTTATACTCCGCCGACCCAGGCAACGCATTGTTGGGAGTTTTGCGGCTAGCCTTGAAGTTCGCGCTGGCCAAACGATTGCGTCAATGGTGGATTGGCAGTATAATTTGTAGATATGATGCTCTAGTTGCTTGCGAGCCGCGGGAAAACGCTTGGTGTCAATTCGGCTCCAAATCCGCCGGTAGAACGAACACAGTATGACCCAAATAAAGATTCCAGGTTGTGGCATGCCTCGGCGTCGGGAACGGGCTCAGCCATTTTCTTCCAGAGCTGCGAGCCTCGCCATTGCCCATTAATTGCTAAGATCCCTAGCTCGCATGTTGGAAATCATGGTGTTCGTAGTGGGACAAGGTTTACGTACCGTCACTTCCGGCCCTGGACCCTGCGACGAACTTGTCCGGGACGTCTCTATACTAAATCGAGAGTGGCGATAACATCCGGAGTCAAAAGGTTAGCGCCATGGGACGATCCATGTTATAACAAGTATAATACATGAATGTACATTGACCCTACGAGATGTTCGAATCTGTGGTAGCAAAAAACCAAGAGCCCTTTAACATTGGAGAACCGGATTTTAACAGCACTAGCGTTCTCAAACCTACGAGCTTGCTCCGGACTAACGTCCGCATACATCTCCGCATCCTTGTCCCGAATCATGGAGTCCGGCATGTTCTGCAGTCGGATGAAATTAGCGTAGTAGTACATGAATCTAGACACCTTAGGGAACAGCATGTCTTTAAACTCTACCAACCCAGGGAAAGCGTCAAGGCCTCTGCGAACCACTTTGTCGAGGAAAGCTGAGCGGGCCTGGCAGATACCTTGAACCGTGGAATGGCCAAACACTTGAAGGATTTGAGTCTCCAGTATTGCTTACGATCCGCGGCAAAGCGCTTGCGGTCAACTCGGTCCCAAATATGTCGATAAAAGGCATAGAGTATGACCCAAAATAAGGATTCTAGATCATTGCATATCTCGTCGGGAACGGAGCGCTCCTCTTCAATAGCTAAGAGCCTCGCGATCGACATGAATTTGAATAGACCCCTAACTCGCGTGTTAGGTGTCATTATGTTTATGGCGATTTCCAGATTCACGCACCGTCATTTCTGGCCCTGGCCCACCCTGTGATTAAACTTGGATGGGACTCCTCCAGACTGAAGCGAATATGCCCTGGACGGTCCTCCGAAGGAATGCGCCCCTCACCGCACGTCCAGCAGCTCATCTTTTGGCGGGACGAGAACTTTCGCTAACTCAAAGTCGGTGATGAAACCATACTTCCCCGAACTCCCAGGCTCTTCATACAGAAGCAGGTTACCAGGGTTGATGTCACGGTGTCTAATGTCTTGGGCTTCAAGCGCTTCGAGGCCTAAAGGATGGTTTAATGAGTAACACCAAGTATGCATATCCCCTGTTAGACCTACCAGCCACTATATCCTGTAGACCTCGAAAAAGATGCTCAATGCTATCATACTCCCATAGCGGCTTTCCGACAGACGAAAGAACCACTCGATGCAGGACGATATCGGAAGGCGGGGTCAAGGCGAGCAGAGGCGGGGCGAAGGGAGTTCACGGTGAGACGCTTTGGAAAGGGTGGTCGGATCATTCGGGTCTTGCCAAGTCACGTCTGCGCCATCGTAGAACTGAGCGATACCACGTCGCCCAAGAAGGCCACGGTCGTTCAGCATCGAGTAGATATCTGACTCGGGTGTGCGATCCGCCCGGCGCCAGGCCGCTTTTGACGATGAAGTATCGGTTAGTAGCAGCTGACGATCGTCCAGCCCCAGTCGGTAGTTTGCCGGTATATTCGTGTGTTCTCCAAACCGTCGTTCCTCGACCAAGTAGAGAGGAAGACTGCCAGATTGGCCGGCCCTCGGTCTGCCATGTTGCAGACCATGGTTCTACATACCCAGGTCGATTACTCTGGTGTAAACGAACTCGGAAAGTAGGGTAGCTGTCCGGCACAGAGTCAGGAGCGAAATCCATGAGGGTGGCCGTATAGTCTCGACCGAGTTGATGTTCCGAGAGCGTGCATAGCTGTCGTACGGCGCAAACAAAATCGCGGGTGATGCCTTCTGAGTCGTAAACAACCATTTCCTTACTGTGTAGGACCCCACCACGATCAAACACGCTGACGGTAAATCGAGGCCCGTAAATCATCATGCAAATGGAGAAGACTTGAAAGGGTCGGTGGGCATATGCAAACGCGCGTGGTCACCAGCCTGAGCAACTGTGGGTTTGACACTGTCCAGATTGCCAGCGCTATCCGGGAGTCTGGAATAAGGCCCGTATAAAACGTTTGACTTGACTTCGAGACAAACGAGATGACCTCACGCCACAGCAGTCCGTTTTGAACCCTCTGCGGGGACCCGGGAAGCAAGACCAGGCAGGGTTGATCTGAATAGGTCAACAAGGCAGGATTGTCATGCTCGAGTGCGGCAGTTGTCTTTCTGACTAGTATCCACAAAAGACCGCGTGCTGCCGGCGGCCTGCGCGATCGCGTTCAAGATGGCGAGCTGAGGCCCGATCCCCCCCCCCCCAGTGACTTCAAAACGGTGTGTATAACTTCATCCGACGCACTAAATGAGGATACATGACAGCCTCTTCAGGCTCTTCGTCTGGGTCTATAAGCTCATCGGTACTTTGGGGCGGATTGAGGTCTTTCCACTGGTCATTGTACCGCAAATTATCAATATTTGTCAAAAACGCCATGGGGACCATTGAGTATGCCGCGGCATCGATCCACACTCTTCATCAGATTTGCATCGCTGTCCTTGACTCTGAGGTAATGTTGAAATATTGGAGCGTTGGGGTGTTCCTTGGCCGCAAGTTGCTCCCGGATCATGGAATGCATGTAAGATGTGAATCCGTTCTCTGATTCAGAGTACTCAGTCATGGTATGGGTCCTACTCAGTAGGAGTGTAGGCGAACCATGTTCCATAGTAGAGAATGGAGGGTGTAGTAGAGAGTGGTCAGTGCCGAATTGTATGATAGAGAAACTAGGGTGAATTCACACCTTTTACTTGTCTTCTATATTTTGGGCAGTATGAGAACAGTAGAGAAGGGCGAATAGGACGTCTGGCCACACGAGATCGCTCCACGTGACAATACTCCGGATCAAAAAGGAATTGATTAGAACTCGAGTCTCGGAGTGTTTATGCGAAGCCAAAGGAATGGGGTACGAACCCAGGACCCAAGTACATACGATTACGGGAGTAGTGTCATTTGCTGAGCTGCAGTACCATAGCAACTAAGCTAGTTCACACTTGAGCGGGATTGAGAATGTTCAAGATCACAAGGTTAGCGTCAAGGAACCCTCCTCATTGCAACAAGCATAATAAATGTACAGTAATCCTACTATATGTTCAAATTCGCGAGAACAAAGTTCAAAAGCCCTTTAACATTGGTAAACCGGATTTGAGAAACAGTCTCGTCCAGCTGCCGATCCTGCTCCGGAGTATATTCCGCATACTTCTCCGCCTCCTTGTGCCGGTACGTAGTCGGTTCGATGTTCTGGATTCGGACGGTCTGAGCGTAAGTGTACAAAAAGGGGAATATGGCAGGGCTCAGCTCGTCCTTATACTTCGTCAACACAGGGAAAGCAGTTTCTGTCAGGAGTTTCTCCGCGAGACCCGGCTGAGGAACTCCTGGCGAGCGGCACGAATATCTTCAACCTTGGATTTGCCATACACTTCCTCAATATGGGACTTTATTTCCTTTCGATCCCGCTTGGAGTCGATTCGGGTCCAAATTCGTTGATAAAAACGCGTAGAGTATGACCAAAAACAAGGACTCTAGATCGTGGCACACCTCGTCTTGAAAAGTACGTTTTCGAACAATGGCCACGAGCTTCGCGATCGCCATGAATTGAATAGATCCCTAGCCCGTATGTTAGTAAATCGTTACCTTCATGATGAGATCACGCACCGTCATTTCTGGCCCTGGACCCCGTGACGAACTCGAATGGGATCTCTCCATACTGAAGCGGCGCGAGTGCTCTGGACGGTCTTCTGTATGTGCGGCCCGCGCCTTCAAACTCTCGTCTTCTGGCCGGACGCAAAAATCTGCAAACTCGAAATCGGTGATGAAACCATACCTTCCCGCGACTTCGGGTCTTTCGCACAGAAGCAGGGCACCAGGGTTTATGTTTCGGTGCATAAGACCGAGGGCTTCGAGGGCTCCAAGTCCTAGGAAGTCTAGTAAGTATAATATAGCCCATCTTTGGTTTTTTCAGCAGAATTTACCTGCCACGATGTCAAGCAGACCTCGAACAAGATGCTCGATATCGTTGTACTCCCAGAGCGGCCTTCCAAGTGATGAGAGCACTACGCGATGCAGGGACCATATCTGATGCGGGGTCGAGGTGAGCCACTGGCGGGCGGAGAGTATTCACGCTGAGAGGCTTTACAGATCCGACAGCACCGTCAGAATCTCGACACATTACATCGCCACCAAAGTAGAATTCTGTAATGCCGCGGCGGCCAAGGATACCTCGATCTTTCAGAAAGCGTAAATGTTGCGGTCCAGTTTTTCGGTCTGCTTGTCTCCATGTGCTCTTGACGACAAAGCACCGGTTCGTCTTTGATATTTCTCTCTTGTCCGTCAACGCATTCGTGCAGCACCCTCCATACCTCCACGCCACCACCCGTTAGCGGAAAGCGGCTGCCAAAGCGGCGGCCCCTCTGTCTTCCAGGTCGCTGCATCCGTGATATCGTGGATCCGAGTCGCAGTGAGGTAGACTGGTTTGAAAGCTGGATTCGAGACCCGACGCAGGAGGACCGGGTGTAAAGTCAACTGTGGCGACCCGTGGGATCCCGCCCAAGCTGGCACTCTGGGAGCGTCGCTAGCTGCAGCACGGCAGAAAACAAACTCGCGGGTGACACCGTCGGCGTCGTACGCACGCATCTCCTGGCTGTGCATGATTCCTGCGCAGTCGTAGACACTGAACTTGAAGCACGGACCGGGGCCCATAAGCATATGGATGGAGAAGAGCTGAAACGGGCGGAGTGCCAGGTGAAGCCGCGCGTGCTCCCTCATCAAGAACGCCGCAGGTATGTGAGTGTCGTCCAGAGGAGTCCATGCTTCTTCACGATAAACATCAATGTCTATGAATGTAATACACGTTGCTCCAAGCTATAGTTTCTCCCTCCGCGTATGAGGCACTGGGGAGCATAATTATGTCGGGTTGGTCTTGGGTGCCCACCGGAAAGTCCTTGCACTCGATGACAGCCATGCCTCGGAGGGTTCCCACAACCACAGGGCGAGCGCGCCCGCGCGCCGGAAGCATGGGCGAAACCGCGTTCAGCATTGTACACTGTCATGCGTTTTAGCGAGATTGCCAGCAGCGGATAGTTTGTGGCAGGACGCACCAAATGTGGAAGGGGAGCCAACTTGCGCACTTCGTCCTCTTCACATAACACTACCATCATTCACGGACCAGTCAATCCATCGCAGTTTTTCGACGCTGTCTTGAAACTTTTTCAAGTGCATTCACAAACGCGATGACACTCATCTATTGCGCTGGACAAGCGCTGCGTCGTCGTTGATTCCCAGATAATGGGTTGCAAAATGGGGACATCATGTTGTTGGGTTCGGGAACTTCAAAGGGATCGCTCGCAGTTCGAATTGCGTTTAAAAAGGCGTAGTGTTCTCCGCTATATCGTGCCCATACGTGTCGTCGGATCCATGGCTATGAATGAGGACTGAGGGTGGCCGCCACAGTGACGTGACGCCAAGGAAAGAGACGGTGTGGGACTCTACAGTGCGGGAAACCGCCGAAGGTGTGGTTGGCCACAGGGATTATACTCGTAAGCATCTTTGTTCACTTCTGAGTACTAGTAAACCTGTGCATTTTTTACTATGTTTACCAGAACAAATCAAATGACCGCGATCACTCTGCGGCCCACTGACAAAGTTAAACATAGTCGTAGTAGGCAATACAAACTATAAAACTTGGCCCTAATAATATCAATGTAGGTTGTAGCAATTTGCGCTTAGTAAATGGTAGTATAACTTGAGGGGGACTCCAACATCAGTAACTCTACCAGTCAATATTTAATGAACTCAGGCTCGTCTCCTCGACTCACCATCTCAACAAAACACCTTCACCCCGCCCGGCGAATGTCTTCCTCGTTCGTTTCTCTCAATTTGCGCCCCGTCCATATCTCTTTCACTGGCAATGTCCTCGTGTGTGGCACAAGACCCCGCGTCGATTGCGCACGTAATAGAAACACCACGTGCCTCATTCATTTAGCTGATGCTTCCAGCTACGTACTACCGCGGCTTCGATGACTTGCATTCCGAACGACTGCGGAAGGTTCGTCCCGCCACCGCAGACCGGATACAACTCTCCATTCCTAAAACTCGTTGACCGACCAGTCAGCGACTTATAAAACGCTGCATAAGCATGACCCATACTCCAAACCCCACACAGGGACAGGCTAACACCACACCTTTACCCAACGCCCTACCGGCTCTTCACCATGCTTCCAGTCCGCCAATCCCCAGCTCCATCCGACCTCCCTTGCCTGCCTCTCCGCACCCAATAAGCACAACGTCCCTTCCATCTCTGACACCACACTCGGCTGTGGTCCCTCCTCCGCACCCGCCCTCCCGCTTCATTGCCCCTCCGTCGCCCCCCCGTCGCTTTCCGCCCTCCTTCCTCTTCCGCCGCCGCTGCCAGTCCGTCCTCCTCCAAGGCCAAGCATCCGCGTCTTCCTCTCCCGCGGCCCGAACCGCGCGCGCCGCTGGCCGTGGCGAGCGCGGCGTCCTGTTGCTACGGTCCGCGCGCCCGCAGGCCCCCCAGTGTTCGTCAGCCCGCGCTGCGCAACCCACGAAGGCCGCGGACGTTCGCCTCCCAGCGCACAGCGTCGAGCACACCCACAACCGCGAGGAAGCGTCTCCGTCGAAGCGCAGCCCTCCTCCTCCTCCTCCGCGGTCGCTCCGGTGCCCCTCGTCGGTCGGACACCCGCCCTTCTTCTTCGCCCCCCCGATTCGCCTGTCAGCCGCCGTAATCCGTGTTGCGCTTACTTCGACCTCCTGCGCGCCGTCCTCCACGCATCAGGCTGAGATCGCGTTGGATCGTCGTCGGCAACCAGGGAGCGCGGGCGCGGCGGGAGGCGCAGCGGCACCTTCGGACGCGGCGGAAGTGCGGCGCGCGCCGTGCCGCGCATGACACGCCCAAGGGTGCCTTAGCGCGCCGCGCGCCGTCGATGTAACGCGTGGATGCACACTTGGTGTGTGCGGTCTGTGCGACGCGGCCTTGAGCGGTGAGTCCGTCGAGCAGGGAGCGTGCTGTGGAGTGCCCGAAGTGGCACCTGCTGCGGCGTATGTGGCAGCGGGGCCGCTGAGGGTGTGTGCGGCGGGACGGGGAAGCGACGGGCAGGGGGGCGGGGTGGGTAGTCAGTGTGTAGGATCACGGGATGAGGCGGCGGAGGGCGGGGAGGGGTGCGCGGGGTCTTGTGGCGGGTCATGTGCGGGAATGTTTGGTTTGGTTTTTGGGAAGGCGTTTGCGGCGAGTGGGAGCCGTGGGGCGAGAGGCTGCTGAGGTAGTTTGACCCAGTGGTATATATGAGGGAGTCTTGTACGCCTTTAGGTGTCCTTTTGGAGCCTGATCTAATAACGCGAAGCGCGAGAGGCTGCATATATCCAGCATGAAAGCTCAAGCAAGGCACCAGCGTACCCTAGGTACGAGCTACTCTGCTCAGAATAACGAAAACGCCACGATACTTGACTCCCAATAAGCTCCCAACGTACTCCCTCGCCCAAATCGCCACCAACCGCGGCTTCCACCTCCTCGTTCTCCCTCCCTCTTCTTGTAGTCCCCCTCCGCACCCGCCACCGACCCGCCGCAACACACTCCTCATACCACCTCCTCCCCAAACACGCGCTCCACCATGCACCGCGCACGCTGTGCGGGCTGCGCCGAGCTCCACACCACTCACGTGACCGAGCCACGCACGCGTCGCGGGCGCAAAGAGGTACGCAGCGGACACGCGGGGAGGTACGGCCGCGGGTGCGCCGTGCGCAGCCGCCCGCCCGGCGCGCCCGCGTCGGCTGCAGCAGCGGCGGCGGAGCCAGGGCATGATGCGGATGCAGAGCCCGAGACGGAGCCAGAGGTGGCAGTAGAGGTAGGGGGCGGCGGGGCGCGCGCGCGCCTTGCCGCGCAGCGTCGGCCGGTGCGGAACACGAGCGTGAACCCGTTCAGGTCGAGGATGAGCAGCTTGCGAGCGCGCTTTGCGCGTCGGCAAAAATCGGGCGCCGCGAGGCGACTGTCGGGTGCGCGTGTGCGGTCGCGAGGTACGCGGGCGAGGGCGGGCGCGGCGCGGTGCAGGCGGGTAGGTGCGGCTGGTGGTAGGTGCGCGGCGTGCGGGTGCCGGCGGGGGAGGGTCCATCTTTCTGTGGTGGTGGTGGTTGGTGGTAAGAGGACGAGGGGTCGTAGTCTGCCTCGGTGTAGCCACGCGACGATTCGGAGGCGTGATAGGCTGCGGCATGCGCCCTGTAAGGGTCGTCCCTGTAGTAGGGTTCTTGATAGTCTTTGCTATACGCCGCAGAGGGGTAGTACCCGCCGCCTGCGGATCCATAGCGATAATCCGGCGCGCCATACCCGTCGTGGCGTCCATCGCCATCGCCGTAGTACGCGTCGCCTGCATAGTAGCCCCCAGACCCGCGCCATTCGTCCACGGCATAGTAAGAACCATCACCGTAGTTCCGGTAGCCGTCCTGCCACGGCCCAGGACCGCGTCCTCCGCCGTCACTGTAGTCGTAATCGTGCGCGTGGCGCGGGGCGCGCGCTGGTGTTGCCCGTAGCGGCGGGAGGCCATGCGGGCAGGAAAAAGGTGCAGGCTCGGACGCTGCGAGGGCGGTGAATTTTGGGCGAGCGCAAGGCACCGGTGTGTGGGTGTGCGGAGGCAAGATTGGAGATGTGGTGAAATGGGTCGCCCGGATCCCTATGGCAATTTGTAGATAACGACACGGATCGTGCGCGATAAGATGCGAGATCGGCTCGAGTTTCTCACAGGTCTCTCACCAATCTCTCACTGCGCCTCCTTCCAAAGTTTGAATTCGAGTAGCTATGAGCTAGTACCCTGGTAGCTTCACACAGCTAGCGAGCATGTAGCAATTAATATCGCGGACCTCAATCGATGACAGAAGGTACAGCCTGCAGGCCGGAGGCATGAGCTGGTATCGATGATTCGCAATAGCTTATCAATGGTGAAAGAACCCACAAAGAAGTGCACAAAGAACCTCACCACCGATACCACAAATCCAAAGACTCTCCTCTCCTCAAAGGCTCGAGAAAATCCTAGCTCGCCACACACTCCAGCAGACGAGAAGGGGGAAAATACAGTTCCAAGAAAATTTGTAAATTGAGATGCGAAAGCAATGCGAGCAACAAGAACCGAATCTAAAAGCACATCCCGAGTAAGTACGACGGGAGGGGAGGGGGGTGATGGGGAAGTGTACAATGCATGCATGCCGACCTCTCACTCTAAAAACTTGGCCCAGACCCGAATGCTTCTATGCTCTATGCCACCGCAGCTCTATGCGAAGTACCGTCGAGAACGAGTTCGTTTAGTGGGCTGGAGCAGTGCGTGTGCGCAGAACGATGAGAGTTCGGGGTTTTGGGGAGAGGAGGACCGAGAAAGGGAGGCAGCAGATCAGAATGGGAGCTAGTCGACGCGCCGCGCGCTTGCGCGAGTCCGTACCCCCCGTTGGGGTTCACAGCGGAGAAGTACTCGAGCGAGCCCTTGGGGTCCGCCTTCGAGATCGTCTTGCCGCCCTCCTTCCAGTTCGCGGGCACCACTTCGCCGTGCTTCTCCTCACACGTCCATCAGCATATCACGTCTGCACTCAGAGAGAGGGCGCGGGGAGACACGCACGACGAACTGGAACGTGAAGTTGATGAGGCGGATCGTCTCGTCGACGGAGCACGGCCGGACGGGAAGGTCGTTGTTGACCGTGGATCTGGCGGAGGACGCCGGCGGGGTCGATGCATGAACAGCCCGCGGAGCGCGACGCCGTCCTCCTCGATGAGCACGCCGTAGTCGCGCGAGATCGCCATGTTGCGGTCCGCTTTTATGAGCGGGGAGAGCTTGAGGTCGGGGCCCTGAGCCCCGCCGTTGTTGCGCGTCTGCGTCGCCCCACGCAAAGTGCGGAGTACGCGCTGTCCGTCGACACGCCTGCGCCGCGTCAGCTACGCAGTATTGAAAGAGATAAAGGACGCACCGAGCACGGCGGTGTGAGCTCCTTGAACGCGTCGGAGCGAGTCGATTGAACGCGCAGGATCTCGGTTGGGGCAGACAAAGGTGAAGTCCATGGGGTAGAAGAACACGCACAACCCTGCAACGCGGTGAGCACCCCAACCTGCTATCTCAGGCGCAGCCACTCGCCATTGTCCGAGGATTAGGGACGACAGGTCAATATCCTGGAAGAGAGACCGTCGACGACGGCCTGCGCCTTGAAGTCGGGGCGGGCTTATGGACCTGGGCGGACCATAGTTGTGCGTGTGTGGTGGTGGTGAGACGCAGAGGGTGGGAGGAGAGATAAATCGATTGATGGGACCGCGGCGGGTGCGCGGTCTTTTATTCGCAAAAATCGCGCCGTGTCACGCACCCTGAATCAGGCAGGAGCGCGTCGTCACGTGCGTGCTTACACCCTCGCGTCGATCGGCCGCGGCGCACCCCGTTTCGAGAACGTTCATGCCTCCTGCGTATCTCTAGGGCCACCGCTCGTGTCATTTTCGTCGTCGGCAGAACCGTGCGTGGCGCCACACGGGCCACGCAGGCTGCGCAGGAGCTGCAAACGATGTTTGCCAGCTCCGTTTGCTGCACGATTAGCAAAGGTGCTTATACACACCCGTCACGCACACCCGCACAGTCCCACCGCGTCGCCTTTCGTAATCCACGTCCCTGCTCTACTCATGTGCGCCACTGCACGGATTCTCCCCCGCTCAACCTACGCAGTAACGCACGCCGCCCATGTGTGCTTGCGCTTCCGCGGTGTCGAGATGTGACCGTGGCCTCGAACGGACACGCCCTTTGTCATTTTGTCTGATAGCTGCTAGTCGGGCCCGATGCGCGATTAGCGGGTGCGCCCACAATGCCTTGGAGGGCACGCCAGGGGCACGCCGCGGCGCGGGGCGTGTAAAGTCAAAGTCCGCGTCGCGCGTGTGCCCAGTGTGAGCAGAGTGAGTGCTGTGAGAGAGCTGCTTGGTGGAGAGGAAGTGACAGGCCAATTCACTCTGGGCTGGCCTGGCTTTTATTCGGCCTGGTGGCGTAAATACGTTCACGGTGTGGGTGCTATGACCAGAGGACAAACATAGTACTATTGAATGAAACCCAAGAACACTGTTGCATTGATTCATTAGCTCATTCAACGGCGCGCTTCCTGGGTGTTCAATCTGATTCTCTCGCCGAAAGAACAAAGCCAAGTGCGTTCACAGGACATTGTGTGATGCCCGAAGGACACCGCGCGAGCACGCACGAGGCGTCGCGCGCGCCCTGCTCACCTCTCACGAAAGTCGCTTTGTGCGCCACCCGACATAGGACTAGTTTCAAAAACGAATGCAGAACTTCTAGAGACAGCCCCACAAACTCCTACGCCTCATCGCACGCAGTCGCGCGCGCACCTCCGCACGTACGCTCCGCGCCGCGGACCCCCGGAGCCGCATACAAGGGCCGTTGCTTCTAGCCTCCCGCCGCTACGCGCCGTCGTCAACGCACCCACCCTTCCCACACACACACCATCTCATCTCCCCACACCATGCCCACCGCCTCTCTCCCTCCCTCTCCCACCTCCTCAACAAAACGAGAGACACAAAAAAGCTGCCAATGGCCCTGCTGAGCCTCGCGACTCCTCAAACCGCAGCCCCGCGCCCGCCGAAAACTCGCCGCAAGCACCACCCAGCGCCCGGAGCGGCCGGAGCGCGCTGCAGCATGCGCGCGCGGCTCTCGCGCCTCGCGCCCTTCCGCCGGAAAGCACCAAGGGTGTCGCGAACGTCGCGGAGCCGGCCGTACGGCGGCGCGCGCACGCCCTCGCCGGGGGCCGTGCTCGCTCGAGATCGGCGGCCGAGGCGGGCTCGGGCGCCGCGTGAGCCTCGAGGGTGGCGCGCCGCGGAGGAGTGAGGAAGAGGTGTGGGGCGCGCAGATGGCAAGAGCAAAGAGATACGCCGGAGCTGGTGCGTGTCGCTGGGCGAGTGGGCGGCCGCGCAGCGGGTACGGACGCTAGGCGCGGGGGTGGACTGCGCCTGCCGGGTAGGGAAGGTGCATGAGGCGGGCTGGTCGCGCTTGCGGGAAGGAGTCGGGAGGGTGCGGGTCCGTGTCCTCGAGCGGACGCCGTCCGCGCGGTGTGCGGCGGTCTGCTCGCGGGTGCGGCTGTACGCGCGCTCACGTTGCGCAGAGAGGACGTGCGCTGTAGGGGTGCTTGCGCCACCTACCCGCTCGCGACGTTGCGGGGGTGGTCGAGAGGATGGAGGTGGGAGAAAGAAGATGCCGACGGGAAGGGCCTGCGGCGTGAACGCTTGCGATTGCGCCTGAGAACATGCGCGCCCTGACGCAGCTCGAGCTCCCGCGGTTCGACGCGGCGCTGCTCACGCACACGACCTTCCGCCTGCGCAGTCTCACGCTGCTGTGCGCCGCCGCGCCCCACACCGAGCACGAAGGCCTCTTTGCGTGGCTCGCGGACCAGCCGACGCTCGAAATTCTCGCGTTTCCAAACCTCCAACTGGACGACAAAACCGCCCAATGGCTCCCTACCCCGCCCCCACCCGAGCCCGACGACGTAAAAGACCCACCGCGTCTCTTCCCGCCAGCCCTCCTCCCCGCCTTGACAACGCTCACCGCACCCACCCCCCTCATAACCGCCCTCGCGCCGGGCCGCCCGCTCACACACGCCACCCTCCTCCTCAGCACGACGCTCTACGACGGCCTCAAGCCCGCCGCGCTCGCCGCCGCGCTGGCACAGAGCACCCGCCCGCTCACCTCCACTCGCGCTGCCCACAGCCGACCGTCGCGCTGCGTCACACGCTCACGAGCGCAAGTGCCTGGGCGCGCTTGCCGAGGAGCTCCCGGGCTGGCCAAAGCATTTCTCGCGGCTCAAAGGCCGCGCCCCGCCCGCCCCGGCTGCGCCTACCCGCGGTTCCGCGCCTTGCGATGTCTGCGGCTGCTCGGGGACGGGGAGGAGGCGGGCGAGGAAAAGGAGCGCGCGCAGCTCGCGGGCTGGGCGCGCGCGTGCGCGGGCCTGGAGGACGTCGTGTTCGCGCCCGGGAGCGCGTGGCGCGTGCGCGCGTGCGGCGCGTTCGCGGTGCTCCCGCCCGCCTGACGCACGGAGAAAGTAGGATACCCTAATCGTCTAATGCTTGTATATATACCCCTTGTTTTTGGCAATGCAGCCCCGGGCTCCCCGCGCCTCCTGTCGAGAGTTCGTGATCGCACCAGGGCTGCTATGCAACGCACCGGCGGGACGCCGTGCCCATTCTGCCTGCCTGTGATGCCCATCGGCCGCGGTAACTAACGGGGCGGTCGTCGCGCTGGGTAGACGCCGAGACGAACGACCCCCACCCGCTGAGACAGCGCATGCGACAACGCGCGCAGATCACGACGCCACAACGCAGGCTGCGGCCGTGCATTAACACGACGCTGGCGCATAGCGAGCCCGCGCTTGAGGCTATGTCCCCAAAGCGCGCTGTTTTTGCTCAGATTCGGAGCACGGTGCGCTCATGCTTTAACTCCGGTAGTTGGTGGTTTTATTATCGTGGCTAAGGACGCGCATAGTGAGCGGACGCGAGTGGCGGGCAGAGGCGCGGGTGTTACTTGGGGGGGTCGTGGGTTTCGGGACTGGTGCGTCTTCCTCCAAAGCCTCCTCACAATCGGTCTTCTTCCCTCCCTTCAGACTAATATGACGCAGCATAAATCTGGGTACCGTTTTTTCTGAACTGATCAAAGGTGAAGCCCCGAGCTGATCACAAGCAGGGTGTTTTGGCTCGCAAAAACTGGAGATATGTCCGTCGCTCAGTGGACCGAACCGCCCCGCTCGCGGCGGAGAGACCGCCTGCCGGGCGTGCATCAGCCGCCCAGTCGGAGCAACTCGCACTGGACTGAGCACAAACACGCTCAGAGCTCATTGCGAAACACGCAGGGCTACTAATTGGTCCGCTGACTTCGCGTACTAACGTCTCTGCACTTTGTCTCCCATTACACTGTGCAAAGCCGTTACGACCCGCCGTACGGGCGGGTCTTCCATTGAGTCCACACCTGGTTTCATTAGAGTCTAAGCGGGGCCGTGAACTCGTGATTGTGCCACTGGGTCGCGCTGGAACGTACGTTCCCGTCGGCATGGGAACGGGCTCTCGCGGGCCTGCAACAGTGCTACGTGCCTCTTTCCCGACAGTCCTTTCACTACCCGAATCTACATGAAGATAACCAGCACGTCAGAGCACTATATCTTCGACGATGAAGACTTCAAACTTTTCACCGTACCTCTCCCCCATTCTTTCCCTTTCTTTCCCACGCTACGACGGTGGAGTATATTTTGCGAACAGGGGGGAAGGGGAGGCGGCCCTCTGTCTCCTCTAACAAAGTGGAGGGGGTCTGGAGACAAGGACAAGGGATCACGGAATCCCAGGCTACCGTGGATAAAAATGGGGTAAAGGGCGTTAAAAAATACTAGAAAAAAAAAATTGATAGAAAAAAGAATAATTAGTAGAGTGAATGCCGCTTCGCAATCTTGGTGTCAGAAGGCGGTGCAGTCTGATGCGGCACGAGGAGTCTGCGGCCCGTATTGGCACCGTGCTGTGCCTCGACTGGCCCCCGCGCGCACTGGTTCGCAGGAGGAGCAGGCGTGGTGGGCAGGAAGTCCCCGTGGTGTCTCTAGTACAGAGCAAAACCGCCGCGGGGACTGGCAGCCGGCGAGCAGACTACCTACTCTCGTGGCTGGAGAGGAACAGAGCCACACGCGCGGCGGGACGAGGCCGCGTCGCGTGAGCGTGCGCCAAGCCGCTGTTCCTGTGGGTGTTACCCGGATTTTGCGCGGTCAGCGGCAGAAGCAGGGCTACGCGCTTGGTGGGAGTAGAAGCGCCCCGACCGCCGAGCCGCCGGGGCCGGCCACCGTACGACCGCCAGTGCGTCTCCGTTCTCTGTATCCGGGCGGTTGCGCGGCTGAACGGATAAGGACGCAAGGAGACCATCTCCTGCGAGATTCTGGCTTCGGCTCAGTGGCTCGGTTCTCCTAACTATCCTCGGCGTTTCGTGTGTTCTGGTGTGCGCGTATAAGACGCAGAAGCGCAGACGGCGGCATGGCTGAAAGAAAGCCCAGACCATTCGCGCGCGCCCGTAGTTTTTGCTCAAGGGATCATGCAACAAGATTGGCCGCCGCTGAGCCGTGCTCGGCACCCGTATCCTCGGCGCGGCTGTGCGAAGCGGTTCCTTCTCCGCGGGGAGCTATTCGCGGCTGTCGCGTACGGCGGGCGGCGGGTAGGGATGTGGGCGTCGGTGTGGGGCGACGGCGTGCCCTTGTTGGGGTTTGTGCGCCGGTGTACCCCCGCTGACTTGTTTTGCTTCTCTAGCATTTTTTTTCGTTTTTTCTGGAAGTTGCCCACGGGACATTGCCATGCACTGCACGTAATCTCTCCCACGCACGAATCGTTCGTATTATTATTTACCGATCCGAAAACCAAAAAACGGCAATTACCGGGACGCTAGAAAACCTAAGAGCGGCTGGAGTTAACTCGACGAGCACGCCGGCTCGATCGTGACGACGATCTTCTGCTTCTGCTTCGGCCGGGCCAGCCCGAGTCGGGTTCCACATGCGCCTCGAAGGGCGCGCACGACGTCCCCATGCCCTGGCACGACCTCAAAATGCCAAACACGACGTGGCTTGCCGTGTCCATCCGGCCACGACGTCACGACGGTCGTGATGAAGAACTGGCTCCCGTTCGTGTTCGTTCGGCGCCCGTAAGCACCTCGTTCGCCATCGAGCAGCAGATGCCCCGGCCTTCGTGTGCCCGCGCTGGAAGTTCTCGTGCACTGCGCGCGCTGCGCGCGCCGTCAGGCGGTCGTCAAGTCGCTGGGACTGTGCATGCGCAGACGACACCGTTTTGTACTTTTCGCCGTAGATCGAACTTGCCACCGGGTGCCGTTCTGGCGCGTGAAGTCGCGAAAAATCGCCCTGGATCATGAACTGCACCCTCCTCATAGGCACCCAGCCTCATCCACAAATACTCAGAGAGAAGGTAACGCACGTTGGGGATGATCCGTGTGAGAACGGGCTGCGCCCGCGTACCCGAAAGCCGTGGACTGGCCGGTCGCGAGCTCGCGGAAGTTCTGCGCGGTGCGCGGCGACGAAACGTCTCGTACAGCTTGACAACACGATGGCGGCCGCAGCGGCTATTCTGGGTCACAGCCGCGATCTCAACTACACATACACGTCATTCATTGCGGCACGACGCGGTGGTGGGGGACGCACCGAAGACATTGGCCATGGAGGTCTGCTCGAGCCGGGCGCGGGGCAGCGGCGGTGCGCAGCGGTCTATAACGCGGAGGACATGAACCGCGAAGGGCAGGAAGAAGGACGCCATTTTTGGTGTTGTGTGATGTGGAGGGCGGGAGAGAGCGAGAGTCCGAAGCGCGGTGAGGAGACTGAATGCGGCGCGCAAGCGACGACACGAGCGACTCAGCGGTGATCTACTCAAAGTGCGGGAGCGCTGCGCGACGCGCTGGGCGGGCTGTCTGATCGGGGGTCTAGGCTTGCACATTGCGAGAAGGAAGAGAGTGATGATTGCACACACTTGCACAGTCCCCCATACAGCCTACGACCCTCCCGCTCTTTTATACCGACGAATATCTGCTGCTGCATCTGAACCGCACCCGCGGCACGCACTCGCGCCGCCCATTTGGCTGCAGCAAGTACGACGTGCCGAGCGACGCTCCAGACCAACGATCGATGGTAGCGTCAGGTCTCGTCCATCGTGCGCATTTCTTGCGCGTGCGCCAACCCGCCCACGCCCAATCAGCCAGCCTCTCGACGCGTCCGCACGGAAAGTCCCCGCCGCCACGCCTCGGTCGCTCCTGCACGGCCCTGCAAATTCTCAGCGTGCAAGCTAGGTTTCGCGCTTGGCCCCTCCAGGCCCCATGGCGCGGCCGTCAGCGCAAAACTAGGACGTGGGGGCCCACATAACGTGCGAGAAGCGGTCGCGTCACCTGCGGGTCACCTGCCGTGCCGGCCGTGGCCCGTCCAGCTGAGACGTGGGCAACCGCCTCCCGACTTCGCCGATTCGAGGCTGGGGCGGTGCGGTCATTTCGATCTTTGCGATGCGCAGGTGCGTCTAGATATGACTGCAGACAGCACGAGAGGGTGAGCATTGTTTATGCTTATTCGGACGCGAAATTCTCATAATGAATATCATGAATAATGTGCAAATTTTCATAGTGTATAAGAAAAGATGTGGGTGTCAGCCAAAGTATGCATCGAAGACTGTCTCTCACCTACAAAAGGAGTGCCAGGAATGTGCTGGTGCATAAACACGAGAATCCGCCCATCAGACTATCCTTGCAGAATGGCACAAAGGTTGCGTGTCCTTGACGTATAAGAGTTTTTCGGTCATTCTGTTGCAAGGGTTGGAGAGAAACTGGGCAGAGATGGTGTCGAAATTGGGGGCGTGGGTGGACACCCCGGGCTGAGAATGTCCAGGACATGCAGGCCCGTTCTGTGTCTAGTGTGGCATATACACGGGATAGATAGGACGTGAATGCTTGTCAATATGGTTACCGACTGGACACCTCCCTACACCTCCCTGTAAGTATCCTTCGCCTCAGAAGCGCTCAATTGATGCCGCCACATGCCGGAGGAGCGGAGCTGGAATAAAATCTCGGTGCGCTTTGCTCTACTCTTGTAGGTGTCGCGTCCAAGATACAGACTTTCACTGCTCACGCTAACAACAGCACATAACACAAAAGGCCATGCTTTATACATCTCTCGCGGATCATATCTCAACATTTATAAAAATCGAAGAAAGATGTAGCGATTAGATCAAGAGACTACAACAGCCATCGTAGCCATGCGCCTGTTCCCATGAGACTTGTGGCAACTTTTGACCACTTTCGAAAATTCTACACAACAAGCTCACTCACACATAAATTTTGTTAGTATTATTGGCACGTAATAAACGTCATGGGTAAAGCTTACCAAAAATCCTAGGGGCGAACAGACGAATGTGGAAGCAGAGAAATCGAAATTATAAACAACTGGTCCAGTTTATAAACAGGGAGCCACCCATAGTGGTGCGTAGTGTATAGTGGCTACTATGAGGATTTTGACTGGTATGCCCGCAGAAGCACGAACAGTGAACATGTGGTATATATGTATTGGTGCTAGACACACACGGTCGAAGCAGGGTAACATGGGGGCTACTGTTAGGAGAAAGAGAGTCGGGTAGTAAGAATATGGTATGTATATGTGTCGGAACGCGGAATATAACGAGGGCGGAACCAGTCGCAGACAGAAACAGGAACTCTGAACAACCCAACAAAAAAAAACATATGTGCAGCAAGGTCGAAAGGACAGAGCAAAGAAGAATCCATAAGAGAACACAATAAATACCAAACGCGCTGGCGTCTCAGAGTATTCCTCCTCCTCCTCCTCAAGCACATTATGCAGCGGCGCCACCGCCTGCACCATACCGGCTCGTGCGTCCCCCAGCGCGCGGCGGCATCCCCGCCCAACGCGGGCGCAACCGGCGCGCTCAGGTCCGCTGATTTCCATGCTGTCCACCGACACCGCGCCCGGCGACGGCAACGCGCTCCATCCTTTCTCCTTCTCCTTTTCCTGCGACAGAGAAACCAGGCGCGCGGGGCAGGGCTCTCCGCGGGAGCGCACGCTACGGGCGCCGGCGGCACAAGGCGCGCGCAGTTACGCAGAGGGCAGCTTCGACGGGCCCGGCGCCGCGCCGCCTGCGCTCGCGCTCGCGGTACATCTCGATCAGGCTCGCCGTCTTGCTCGGCCCCGCGCCACTTGATCCCGAACTGGAACCCGAGCCCGAGCCGGAGGCGGCGGGGACGGCGCAGCGGGGGTGCGCGGGCAGCGAGGGCAGCGTGCGGGGCAGCGGCGGGTGCGGCGGGGGCGCGTAGGCGTCCCTCGATGGCCGTCGTACGCGGAGCTCTCGCTCGTCATCGACAGCGGGCGGTCGTCCGGCGGCGGCGACACGCGCAGCTGCGGCGGTCGTGCGCGGCTGGGGCGACGTCGGCTTGCGGTCGGGGGTGCAGGTCGAAGTAGCCGAGGCGGCGGGGCGCGACGGGCGCGAGAATCGGTTTGGTCGTCGTCGTCCTCTTCCTCGTCCTCTTCTTGTGTGAACTGCGAGTGCGCCTGTGAGTGCCCGTCGACCGACGACGCGGGACTGTCTCGCGGCTCCGTCTCCTCGCCGTGCATATCCTCGCTCATCACAGGCTCCATCACGCTCTCCCCATCCTCCTCATCCGACACGACACCCCTCACCATCGCCAACACCTCGCTCACCTCGCGACTCGCCAGATCCGGATCCGAGCGCCCGCCCGGCGCACCCGCCCCGCCGACCCGCAGCTCCGCGTCCTGTCGCGCCCAGCCGCCGCGCGCCGCCGGCGACGAGGATGTCCACCCCACGCGTCGTCGCGCGTCTTGCCCGGCTCGCCCGGCGCGCCGTCGAGGCTCGCGAGTGCGCGTGTGGAAGTCCACGTTCTCGTACTCTGCAGGCGGAACGTCGCGCCGCCCGCTCGCGGGGCTCAGCGGCAGCCGGATGCGCATCGAGCGGCGGTTCACGCTGCCCTGCACAGGCGTGCTCGGGCGTTCGCCGAACTCGTTCGTGTCCACCGCGAGCTGCGGCTTCCCGCTCCCGTTGGTCGAGTCGGCACTGGGGGCCCTTGATGGGCGACGCGACGGTGCTGAGCGGCGAGACGGTCTTGAGGCTGTGCGAGCGGTCTGGACGCGCAGCTCTTGAGCTTCGTCGTGCTATCGTGCTGGCGCAGCAGGCCCTCGAACTCGGCCTCGCGATACGATGGGCTGTGCGGGACGAGCCCGACGACGTACGGCCGCCCGTTGAGCGTCGGCGCGGGCTTCCAGCCTTTTGCGCGACGCCGTCCCGAGAGAAGCGACGGTAGCCGCCGGCGTGTCGACCCGTTTGCGTACAGCTGCTGGCGGTACTCGGCCGGCACGAATTCCTCGAAGAGGATGAGGGTTGGTGGAGCTGCGCGGGTCTGAGGTGCCCGAGACGGTTGTTTTTCGATATCGGCAGCGACCTGAATTCGACCTGCACAACACATCAGGATTACTCTTGTCAAGGGACGAGGGGGAGAGACAAACCAGAGCCCAATTGCACTCACCGATTCGTCCTCCTCGACGCGCTCGACGTCAAGCCAGCCACCGCCATAGATGAGATCACAAAACACATCGACAAACGCTTCTTCGATGACCTGCTCACTGCCCATGATGGGTTCCGTGTCCCAGCCGAAGGCGGGCAGCGCCTTCTGCGTCTTCTTCAGCTTCCGGTGTAGCTCTTGCGACTGCGCGGGCCACGCGCTGATCTGGCTCGCGACCGGCGAGGCTGAACTGCATAAACGTCTCGCTAAGCGGCGCGTCCGTCCTCGAGAGAAGCCCGCAGACGAAAAGTCCTGCCACGTGAAGTGTCGCGCGTTTCGCCGCACGGGCCTGCAAGCAGGTGAGTACATGACGTGCAAAGCAGCGGTGACGGAGGGCACATACCGCGCGTGCGCCCTCAGTGAGGTCGAACTCGAGCTTCTTGGTGTCGTGGTCCGAGAGCCGCCAAACCCAAGCGCCTCGAACTCGCCCCACTTGAGGTCCGTGAGGCTCCGGAAGCGGTCCTCGGGCGTGCGGGCCGCCGAGCCCAAACTCCTTGTCGTTCAAACAGGCTCGAGCTCGTGCTGCTCGTCGAGATGGAACGAGCTCAGCGACGGGCGCATTGCTGAGCGTCGAACGACGCGCCGCTCCCAGCCGCCGACGTCCGGGTGGCACGCTCCGCGGGCAGGTCCATCCGCTTGCGGAACGCATCCGAGTACCGGCGGCGGCAGCTTCAGCGGTCGGCGGCGCTATGCGCTCCCACTCGCGCGAGCCCGCGAAGCTGCGGTCCCCCGGTGTGCTGGGCCCCCGTGCGCGCGAGGCGCCCCCCACCCCGCCGCGCTCCGCACGAGGTCCGTGCTGTACATTCCGCACGTTCCGCCGCACGCTTACGACCCGCGCGGTGCGGGCGCTGCGCTCGCCGCGGCGGTTGCGGCCGGTCGTGCGGATTGGTGGTGGGTAGCATGGCGGGGTAGCCTTTGATCCATGCTTTGAGACCGTGCGGGCACGCCGCGGGGTGGTTGCGAGCTTCGAGCCTTCTGCGCTCGGGGCGTCTTGGCCAGCGGATGAAGGAGAGAATAAGATGTTCTGTTGCTGATGTTTTGACCGTAGATAGAGCATCGTATACAATGGTGGAAAGTAAGTGTGGACGGGGGCCCAGCCCAAAGAGAAGGGGCCCGAAGAGGGCGAGAAAGTGTCGGCGGCGTGTGCCCGACGAGGCAGAATGTGCGGTAAATCTTGACAAAAGCTCAAATAGCGACACTACAAGGAGAGACTGCAGAAGCGGCTCGAGATGAGCAATGAAATTCATGAAATAGGTCGGGCGGATAATTACAGTGCTTCGTCGGCGTACTCGTGTCAGCGGCAATTTACTGCGATAATAGTATAGGGTTAACGCACAGAGCCTCGGCTTGACACCACTCTACATAACTCCCGTACGAGAGCAGCCCGCGGACCTCTTGTCCGCCCACGATGCGGACGATCCGCGCGAGGGGCCCCAGCGCAGGCACATGCCGAGCTCATGGGGGCCCGCGAGCGCAGCCTATCCTCCCGACAACGCTGGTCCACCTCGGGCGAATAGCGGACCGGTGCATGTTTTGATGAAGGCGTCGATGAGCCGCCTGACGGCCGACGAGGAGATGTCGAGTGACGAGCGACGAGAAGATGAAGGTGGCGTGGTGAGGCCGCGGGTGCCGAGCTCGTGGCCCACGACGTCGACGAGGGTGCGCGGCCTCGCTCGAGGCCGAGCACGACGTGCCGCTGGTACGATAGGTAAGCCGCCCCCCTTAGTCGGGGAGCTGTCTGCGCTCCTGGTCGCCGGCTCCTCGCCGGGCTCGTAGCGATTTGCAGGGGTCGAGGTTGAGCGACAGGAAGCTCCCGTCGGGCAACCGCGGGCTCTGGTGTGCTACGGCCTCTGCTGGCGGCAGCCGCCATGTTTTGCGCGGCCCTTGTCTTGGACTTCTTGTCCTTCTTCGAGGCCGACGCAGGGCTGGAGACCTTGGCCGCTTTGGCAGAGCCCTGCTGGTCACACGGCCGAATTCGTCGAACGAGACATCTGCGGCGGGCTTCTTGGGTGTTGAATTGGTGCGAGAACGAGAAAAGATGCTAGGCATGAAGAAATAAAGGGTAGGGAGTGGAGGAGGCTCAGCCCAGCGACAGAGGTAATCAGAGAAAGATGGATGTGTGCGACTACGCCCGAAACGACACACGTGCGGGTCCTTGTCCTGACGCTGAGCTTGGGCGACGGGCTTGGGCCGTCTGGAAATGTCTCAGGCACAACACGTTGCGGCCTCCCGTTCGCAGGTTCATAAACCCCATGGGTGGACGTCGTGCTAGTATTTACAATGCGCGAACGAACAGGTGTACAGCAGTAGTATTACATGAAGCAAGTCCGACTACAATGAAGGTACAATGAAGCATTCCAGATAGAGAATATTATCAGACGCTCGCCTCCTTGCCCATCGCCGGCGGCGGTCCCTGCGGAGGGGGATAGTAGCCCCCCGTGGGGGTCCCGCAGGCTGAGCAGCATCGCATTAGCACAACGCACAAAAAACACCGCCGAGCATGACGTAACCGGTGCAAAGCCTGCCTGCGGATTATAAAGCGTTGTTGTAAGTTTGGGGGGATACTGGCGGTCCGTTAGGGTTGGTAGCCGTTGTAAGGCGAGTTCGGGTAGCCGCCGTTGGGATAGTAATTGACGTTCTTGTGCGTTGTTCATAGGCTGAATTGCTGCGCCCGGCGGCGGCGATAGGTGTAGGGTCGGATGCGATGGCTAACAAGCCCAAGGACGACTTGGAGATAGAGGCTAAGTACGCGGCTGCACTGTGAAACGCGGCAGATACTCACTCAAGACGATCGCAATTCCAACCCGAGCTCCATGGCTGAGTCCATCGCAGTGTTCGACAAACCTGTCACATACATATTGTCAATGGAAGAGGCGGAGGCCGTGCCATTGAAGCACTCACCCATCAGTGTCCCAGCAATCTGCCCTGGCGGTAGTGAAGTACAGATAGGGTCGCGACTATTGAGAGAATCCAAGATAGACTCGGCGCGAAGCTAATAATAATCAGGATATCAGCCTACACTCTAATGATGGAAGGGTGACGTACCATGCATAGCGTTAGGGAAGAGACGGCGTAAGGTATAGAGATGCGAAAGGTCGTGGGGTGTGAGACCTGCTCAAGGTGGTGGTATAAGTCCGACAGCTGCGAGTAGACTGCGCAAGGCTGCAACTGGGCCCCTAATTGCTTACCTAAGCGACGCATCATGCAACGAAACCAGATTCCTGCTGCTGTGCCAAAATATGGTTCAAGTATCTTCAGGTCCGATCTGCACTGGTGAGCCGCCTAGGCCGAAAACCGACAGGGCCGGGACAGTTCCTGTTCATGCACAGTCTATTACTGCCAGGTAGGCTGTGGCCATAGGTAATATACCATCTCGCGGAACTCCTGGGAAGCTCTCAGCAATGCTTACCGCACTCGGCCCATGATTTGGCCAGTCGCGAATTCCCACTGGGGAATGTATGACTTAGATATCGCTACCATCCAGGAGGGGATCATGGCTCGCGGGGATGTCCCATATACACTCTATATGTAACAAGAAAAATCTGACAGGACGCATTTGAGACGCACGCTTCTCGCTGCGCTGGAGTCGATACGGTGTACCGGTCGAGCATTCCCCGGCGGTTCCGCGTGGGTGTCTCTTTCCAGGGCGCCACGTCACTGTGGCGGCCGCCGTAGACTAGTACTGCCATTGGATCCGACGAACACTATGGGCACGATAAGCGGAGAACACTACGCCTTTTTTAAAAGCAATTCGAAATGCGAGCGACCTCCCTTTGAAGTTACCGAACCAAACCAACAACATGAATGTCCCCATTTTGCAACATTATCTGTTCGGAATCAAGGACGACGACGCAACGCTTGCGCAGCGCATAGATGAGTGTCATTGCGCGTTGTGAATGCACTTGAAAAAGTTCAAGACAGCGTCCGAGAAACTGCGAGGGATTGACTGGTCCGTTGAATGACTGGTTAGATAGGTATATGAAGAGACGAAGTGCGCAGTCTTGAGTTGGCCTCCGCTTCCACATTTGGTGCGTCCTGCCGCAGGACTATCCGCTGCTGACAATCTCACTGAACCGACAAAAGTGTACAATCCTCAACGCGGTCGCCCACGCTTCCGGCGCGACACGCGTGTTTGTTGTGGGAAACCCTCCGAGGACATGGCTGTCATTGAGTGCAAGGACTTTCCGGTGGCCCACCACCACCAGCCCGACATTGTCATGCTCCCAGTGCGTCATACGCAGAGGAAGTAAAACCATAGCATGGAGCAATGTTCTTTACATTCATTAGACATTGATCTCTATCGTGAAGAAGCATGGACTCCTCTGGACGACACTCACATACCTGCGGCGACCTTGATGAGGTAGCGAGCACGCGCCGGCTGCACCTGGCACTCCGACCCATTTCAGCTCTTTTCTATCCACATGCTTATGGGTCCCGGTCCATGTTTTAAGCTCATTGTCTACGACTGCGCAGGTAAACTATGCACAGCCAGGAGATGCGCCCGCGTACGACGCCGACGGTGTCACGCGCGAGTTTGTTTCTGCCCGTGCTGCGACTAGTCACGACGCTCCCAGAGTGCCCAGCTTGGGCGAGACCCTACGGTCGTCGCAGTAGACTCTAAAAACATAAACCGACTCTCCTGCGTTGGGCCCCTGAATACGGCTTTCAAATCGGTCTACCTCACTACAACTCGGATTCTGAGACTACCGATTGCAGCTACCTGGGTAGACGGATTGTCGGAGAGGACCACCGCTTTGGCGCATAGCCACTTCCGCTAACGGGTGGTGGCGCGGAGGTATGGAAGGTGCACGAATGCGTTGGCGGACAACACAGAATATCAAGGACGCCGACGCCGACGAACCGGTGCTTTTGTCGTCAAGACCACATGGCGATATGCAGACCGAAAACTGGACTGCGACATCTACGCTTACTTGAAAGATCAAGGTATCCTTGGCCTCCGGGGTTGTCACAGAATTTTACTTTGGCGGCGATGTTATGTGCCGAGATTCTGACAATACCCGTCGGCTTCATGAAGCCTCTCACCGTAAATGCTCTCCGCCCGCCAGTGGCTCGCCTCGACCCCGCATCGGATATGGTCCTGCATCGCGTAGTGCTGTCATCACTTGCCAGGCCGCTCTGGGAGTACAACGATGCGGAGCATCTTGTTCGAGGGTCTGCTTGACATCATGGCAGGTAACTTCTTCGAACCGAAAAAATACGAATAAAATTATACTCACCCGCACTTCCTAGGACTTGAAGCCCTCGAAACCGTCGGTCTCAAGCACCGAAACATAAACCCTGGTGCCCTGCTTCTTTACGAAAGACCCGAAATCGCGGGAAGGTATGGTTTCATCACCGATTTCGAGTCCGCAGAATTTTGCGCCGGGTCAGAAGGAGAGGGTTTGAAGGGGCGAGTCACCTACCTACAGAAAGGTATCATGAGAACGTTCAGCTGAGCTTGGAAAGGTCCCATTCATGACCCGCTACAGAGTCCAGGGCAGAAACAACAGTGTGAGTAATATTGACATATCTGAAACATAACGTTTAACTTACTGACACCCGGGTTAGGGATCCATACAATTCATGGCGATCGCCAAACTCTCCGCCATTATTCAAAAACGTCCTATTCACGACAAGGTGTGCCACGATCTAGAAATCCATATTTTGGGTAATACTCTACGCGCTTTATCAACGAATTTGGAGCCGAATATCTTCCCGAATCGAAAGCAACTGGGAGCCACATATTCGGAATTATACGGTCAATCCACGGTTGAGGGTATCCGTACCGCCCACGGATTTCTCATCCTCGAGGCTTGGCGAAGACACTGCTGACAATGCTTTCCCTGGGTTGGCGGAGAGTATAAGAAGTTGCTGGGTCCTGCTGTATATTTGACTTCATCTACGACTACGCTCTGCTTGTCCGTGTGCAAAAACCGAGGAAATCGCTCTAGAAGGCCGGGCAGATCTGTGCACCTACGTCCGGAGCAGGTCCGGGCACTGGAGGCAGAGCGCAACATCGATTTGGACATTTCGTTTGACAACGTCAAAGTGCTTTTGGAGTCCGTCATCACCGACCTGAACTTATCCATCTCGTAGCTAGACGTAATGTACATTTATTATGCTTGTTGCGATGAAGAGGACCTTGGCTTGGCGCTACCCTTTCGACCTTGAATGTCCTCAACCTCAATGAAATGTAAAGTTGAATCGGAGAATAGAGTGCCACAGCTTAACAAGTGACGCTACTGAGGAACGAGGTTGATCTCATTGCAATTTGCCGCCGCCGGGCAGGAACTTGGAAGTACGTATGGTGCGGGCCGCCACTGGTGCGGCACCGGGCGACGCCTTCGTAGATGCCTGCACTCCACCCACGGCTGCTCACTCTGCGTTTACCGCCGTCAATACTAGCCGCTTTGAGAAGACTTGGCCCCTCCATCAATGGCCCGTCCGACGCTGCGGGGTGGGGCCGTGCCATCAAAGAACGCAGACGTACGAGACAGCGTAGAGAGCATAGGCTGACGAGACGAGTTAGGTGCCCAATAAGAAGGACTGAAGATCTAAAAATTGTCAGGACGCTAGGCGAGGGTGAGCCGTAGATGTGAGGTTGAGGAGACTGCGCGGGATTGGGCAATGATGCAATAACCGAACCATGAGAGTTGCCTTTTTTAGCCGGTAAGCTCGACGCCGGCAACCGCCGAAGGTTCGACAAAATGCAGCTCACGTTCCCTCCCCCGCGCACCGTCTTGTCCGTACTTCAGCTTCATCCGCGATACCAGGCTATCCCTCTGATATGTATGGCCCTGGGCACGGCACCGTTGTGTCCGATGGCGACCCCTTTCTGAGAATTCTCAAGACCTCCCTGGCCTGCGGACAATCCCTATGCGCGCGACATTATGCCAGAACATCCTGTGCTATTGCTGGGAATGGCCGCCTCACATTGACATGGACGAGAACTATTACACCGGGGCGGGGCAGATCCGGATGTCCGGGTCGCAGCTCAACATTGGTTTGCCGTCTGGCATGGACGGGCTCATGTACCTCCGAGGAGACGACGCGTTCTACGAAGGCGACTCGCCGGGCGAAAGATGCGCCTCTAAACAGTGCAGCATCCAATCTTGATGCGTCTCGCAAGACGAAGTGGAAAACGCGTGTCTGTCTCTCAGCCAGGCTGGGTTGTTCCTGTCGTCGACAAACTTGCCGACTATTCCGGAAGAGGTTTCTGGCTTCTGTGCGGATACTCCTTCTAGTGGCCAGACAGCACGCTCTGCGACTCTTGGTGACCCTTATGCGATGGTGGCTTCTGCTGCGCGCCAGGAACTCCTCAACATATTTTTGGATATATCTCTTGCTGGATCCTCCGCGGGCCCAGAGGCTCCGAAGAGAAAATCTAGGCGTGGGGGAGTGAAGGCACGGGAGCGTCGTGCTAATGCCCTAAAGAGAGCTGAAGAAACCGCAGTAGCTTCACGGGAGCTGAGTGGAGAGGACGCGTCGGAAGGCAGGAAGCCCTGCTCCCTGCTGTATCTGGAGATGACTTCACCCTACATCGGACCAGCAGCTCTCCTGGAGACGTAACTATTGTAGGGTCCTCCGAGAACCCCGATGGCCCCGATATCAGGCGAAAGGGAATTGTAATGAGTGCTTGTGCAAGAAAACGACTGCTACGAAGGCTGGAGGACGACCGCCAGTCGGCAGAGGATGCGGCACAGCGCGCAGCCGAGCTGGCCGCCGCACAAGAGTATATCTCAACCTTCGCCGACATCTCGGGAAACGTGTCTTTCGTATCCTCTGGTCCGTGGCGCATTCCTATCGCCGAACGCCGAGGTTTTGGGCTCCAACATATCCTGGATATACCGCAAAGAGACTTCCCTGATATTCCATGGAAACCAAGGTCCCTCGACTTAGGCATCGCTTGCAGTAGTCGCCGCCCTCAACTCTTTCTGGTTCGCCGAAGGGTTTGGTGGGCCGTGATATGATTCCAGCATCACCCGTAGCTGGGATCGCATTTCGGGGCGAGTTCAGGTCGAAGTGTACACTCCTAGAACAAGAACTGGAACGAGCAGACGCGGAGCTAGGAAGCATTACCCAGAAAAGGCATTCATGGACGAAGTCGTCTCTCTCTTTCCCTGGGTCAACGATGCGTTTATGGCTATCGGATACCCCAATCTCTCGCCGCCGTGCGTGCCGCGCCTGAGCCTGTGTCGTCAGGCTACTCGTCGGACGCCTGCTGACCCTCCATCTACTGCCCCTGAACCAGCTCTCGAAAACACCGCTAAACCGATGACTACAGCTACCCCTCCAGACCGAGAGCGGCGTCCCTGCTTTTGCCACTCAAGAGGGGACGGAGAGTCATAACGAAGCTCCCAACACGGAGGGTACTGACGACGCAAGCCGCGCCAGGATGTCGTCAGCCTCTATCGCTTTCACTCCTGCCAGAAGGATACAGATCCCTCGACTTTTACTCGCTACACATGGGACCATCTGGAGCCTACGCGGAATACGAGGGAACGTGCTCCCGCATGCTCGCCATCAGGCCGACTACCCCAGATAACGGTGTAGCGATATGTGCCACCTGTCGTTGTTGTCGTTTGAGCTCACTCGCTATCTCCCAAACTCAACGTTCTCAACTCTCGATGGGAGCTGGATCCGTCGATGTCCAAAATCTACAGTCTATACCCCCCTTTCTTCGCCACACATGCTAGCTCACGCTTGCCATCGCTGCCGTCTGAACGGGACGGATCTCTGTATTTTGATTGAACTCTCCTGTATACAACTCGTTTTGAGTTTGGACAAAAACTTTGTGGGCGACAGAGTAATTCGATCTAAACGTTGTATCACCTCCATGCCTCTGCACCCATCTCTTTCAAGGCCTGACCTTATCCTCGTCCTCATCATCATCAATGATACCCGCAAGCTCCTCCCGGCTCATTTTTCCGTTTTGCGACGGCGCGAACAATATCCTGCCAGCCAGGTCATCGTAGGCGCGATTAGACACCGGCCCAGTGAGCTCGATCGTGTCCATTGCGTTCCACCCATCATCATTCCTCCGCCCGACACAGTATACCTGATCGTCGTGCTGCCGAGGCCGCCTGCGCTCCGGATCTCTGCACTGCGCGCGTCCTGCTCGGGGGACGTGTTGTGGTATGCCTCCGGCACAACGTGTACCATCCTGTCCACACGAGCGCGATCTGTCAACGAAGAAGTGGCCAGGGCGTCGGGCCCACAGCGACGGACTTTCTCTGTGCGAATGAGCCTCACTTCTAGGAAGTTGCGTCAAGGTTTTGTTGACCCCGCCGTGCCCGAGGGCTTCGTGAGCGGCCCATTGGAAGAGCCACCTGTAGGCCTTGCGAGTACACATGAGAGGATCGTCTTGATCATAGGATACGAGATAGCTTACCTTGATCCATGCACCAATGTCGATGATGGGTGGGATCTTGCACACTTTCTTGTGCTCCGGCCAGTCTCGCCGCTGGCACGTCTACTCTGCGAGCGAGGGTATGATGGTGACACCAATTGCCGGTTTCAGCGTAAGCCTCGACTTACGCAGTATCGTACAGAACACATTGCTGGCATGCTTTCATCTTCGTTTTTTGCCGTAGTTGGGAAAGCTCGGGCATATCGATATACTGGCAGATCTTGGACCACGGTTTGAGTCTTTTATATAGATACCATACTCAGAGTCGATGATAGGCATTTTGAATGGTTTGTTTTCGACTACGAATCCTAGCAGCAGCAAGCTGATTTGAACAATATGGTTAAGATAGCTGGGAAACATCCTTACAGTAACTTCAGGACTCGGAGATATGAAGGTCGAGAAGAGACTGCAGTGTGGTATCCAATCCAAATCCAAACTCAATCGACAATATCAAAGCTCAATGGTCGTGACCGGCCTGTGAACCAAGCTTGAAGCACACCTTGAAAAGAGCTGTCGTACAGGCTCGGGTTAGTTGTAGGACCCCTGGACAATAAAATGGTTGATGCATGGCGCTATAGTTTCAATCCCTAAGGGGCCATTTGACATGGCGGCAAAAAGGTCAGATACTGCCTGCCCAGTGCCTTGCTGATACCCTTCCAGCGTGTGGAATCTAGGTTGCGACATGCGATGGACCTGTGACCTATCGAATGAAAAACCAAAATGAAAGTCTGTTGCTCTCTCACAACACAGTCGTCTGTCAAAACAAGCGACAATCTTCGAACTCAAAAGTTTGACATTCGATTCCGAATTTACAAAGTCAGACTTGAGTTACTCGACGAGGAGTAAGTAAAAAGATATGCCCTGTACCCGCGGGTTGAACGAAATGACCTTCGTCATATGCTAATACAAGTGCGACGCGCTACCACTACGCCAACAGGGCTCTCCCATTTTCCATTCTAATATGGTAACATACATGATTAGCCCCCATCACTCAATAATCGAACGCTCCAGGTGCCGTTCCGACCAGCCCCAGAGCGCACCAGCCCGCCACACCAACTTATTGTTGCAATGCAATCTTGTCTGTTGGAACGTCTGGACGCATTCTCATTTTGCATGTACCTGGATAGACTGACCGGTTCAGACGTTGCATGCTGAGCACAAAGTGAAAAGAGGCTTTGCTCCAGGAGTAAATTCGCCGTCCCTCCTCAGCGAGAACCTGGGGCCATGGCCTGAACACTACCATTATGAAGGCGAAGCCTGGATGAGCTACTTAGGTACGTTCTACAAATTAAGCTGTGCGCTCGCGTTTGATCCGCATCTCTTAGTGCTGTCCGCCCGCCACAGGGGCCTGTCTCGAACGCCGCGTTCATTCTAGCTGCGTTCTACGCAATTCTGGTGCTGGTCTTTCAGCTCCTGTTCGTCCCGCCCCCCACCGTACCCACAATATCATGCCACCTTGTCTCAAACACTCGTAGTTGATGGGGATGGGGGTGCACCCCCTTATATACCGCACGAAAATAGGGAGACGACCACAACCACCACTCAGGCTGAGGTCCTCCCCACTCTTACCACCCCACACCGGTCGTGTGACACAACCACCCCCTCTCTAACACATCTACATTACTTGTAAACCTTCAACTATGTCCGTTCTCGCTCGCCGCCCCGCCACTTTCCGCCTCACCCCTCGCGCGTTGCCCACTTCAACCACGCCTCACCGAACGTCAGTCGGTCGTCGTTTTCTTTTGTTGGCGCAAACATCTCACGCTACTCTATTTGCAGCATCTACCCTTCGGCTTCGGCAGCAGAGGCGCTTTCCGCGCGAAGTTCCTCGCCTTCGTCGGTATTGGGTTCGCCTGCCTTCGTCGCAGCAGGCTGGCAACTGTGAGTATCCGTCTGCCCATGTCTCTTCTCCATCTCCATCGACTCTAGAAATCGCGATCCTCTCATTCGCCGCCACGTCGATGACGTTCTTCCCTTCTCCCCGGTTCACCCCGAATTTGGCTAAACTAACTGCAGTCACCACACAGGCACAAGTCTGCCGGTGCTGCTGCATGAAGACTCATACGTTCCGCATGTGTACACACCGTACGACGCAATCGTAGCATATTGTGAGGGAGCGCTGCGGCGGAAGGTGTGGTGATGGGGATACTGGTACTCGTCTTTCGTAATAGCTTGGGTTCGTGATGGGTTTGGATGGGGTATCAAATATCTGCTGCGATTGTATCATACTGTGTATTATAGACAATCTCTCTCCGATTCTTGTGCACACCATCTCTGAATGGACGGACAATCGTAAGATACGATGGAACAACTGCAAGAAGCATGCAGCCAGCGATACGGCAAGAAATCCCACGGAGCGTGCGCCTGTTGATGTACGAGGGGATATCATCAATATTCTTGTTGCTGAACTTAGGAGAGACGTGCAGAAAGGGGCGACAGGTCATTTGGGATATACATACATGCTCATCAAAAAGTTGAACCATCAGCACAAGCCCAATTCTACAACGGGGAATTCATAGTCCAGTTCCCTGGGGTCTCTCGACGCATCATTGGCGAGCCGAAAGTCCTAGAGAAACATAGACCACGGGACCCTCGATGTCTTTTCAACAGGCCTCGTTCGCGCCGCCGAGAAGCCTCAGACGGTAATGGGGACAAATCTCGATAAACCGGCTCAGTCCAACTCGCACGGCCGATTGTGTTCTACATGATAGTGTCAGAGAGGGCGTATGCAGAAGCCGTGTGAATTACCTGAAGATACCAGCTTTCCTTGTCTCTTTGAACTCGGGAAGCGCAGAAGGAAGTCCGTCGAGCGGACCGCAAAGGCGCTATTAGGATGTAACCTTAGCACGTATTGAAAGCGCGGGTGTATGGCTTACGTGTGGGACGATCTTGTGTTTAAGTCTGCGATGGAGCTTGTGACGAGCAAGGGCAGCGTCGATTCCGTATTTGGAGAGGTAGGCTTCAAAGGCTGCGGAATTGTCATTTACAAGGAGACGAGTGGCGGCCTTCAGGTTTGCAGCAAATGAAGAGAAAAAATGCCTGCAAATGGGGCGTCGCAATTAGAGACGCAGCAAAGATTAACTTTTGGCTCACGACTGAATGCTTTTTCTTTGCTCGGACCGGGTGACCCAACGATGCCTGCAAGCGTTCGGGAGATAGTGCAGAGACCTATAAGCACAGTTGAGCTGGCCGCGTGCTCAGATTGGGAGCGCAAAGGATGGATTACCCTAACCGAGGGCTGTAGCCCTAGAGACTAGTTTTTCCCCGTTGACGTCGCAAAAAGCCCCGCTCCGGCTCCGCTCCAGCTTGTCTTCCTGGGCCAGTTCATTGAAATACGCAACGAGGGCAGAGGTGGGATCGCGCTTGAGGAGCCCTCCCCACGCATTGATTACGGGTGCGATGCCGGCGTACTCCGCGTCGACCACATTTGAAACGTTCGATGCGATCGAAACGCTGGCGAGGAGAGAATGCCAAAGCGGGCTACCTTGCCCTGCGTGATTGCAGTGGGAAGCTGAAGGTTACGTCTTGATGAAAAACTTTGAAAGATATGTCAAGTCGGCTGAGACGGTTTGCAAACTCATAGAGCTGGTCAGTACGTGGAAGTAGAAGGCAACCATATAGGTCCGCTCGATGGTGGCGCCATCGCATGCGTCAGCACTATTAGTCAGATTTGGACCATTTATCCTCGATGCTGACAAAGGTTTTATAACGTGTGACCGCTATAGTGAGCCCAAAACTATTGGTCGAATGACCCACTCCCATGAATCTAGGGGGTTTGGGCGTGATCCCGGTCCCCCTGAAGCCATTTCCCTTCCCAGACTAAAGAGAAGCGGAATTTGGAACGTTGAAGTACGCGTTATATGGGTACGCGTTATGGGGGCGCCGAAAAGGCAACACTGAGACCGAAACGAAGGTATTCTAGAAACGGCAAGTCGATGAGACAACTCCATCGAAGCATTTGGCGATGGCGAAGATCTATCCGCGAAAGGTCAAACCTGGTCACGCAAGTAAATGAGTTTATTCCCTTCGAACAACATGAAAAGAGGGATGCTGATGCTAAGATCGCGCTACTCACCGGATACCAGCACAAACTCATCCGCAGCGTCCGCTCATAGTATAGAGCTGAGAAGCCATAACTAGCCCCCCGTGCAGAGCATCCCCATGTCATCATCATTTGTCTACCTCGAGTCTTGCTTTTGCTCCCTAGGTTTGATGTTCCAGGAGACCTTGATCACGAAGTAACCGGTCAAGTGTATGTTCAACTCCAATACACTTGATACTCCGTGGGGTATAAACGAATACCTATCTAACACACAAGCATGTAACGCTGAGGGCTCGGCAGCACTATGCGCGGGTGGGAAATAATTTTGCTAACCGTCGCCCAAGAACGCTTCATGTAGGCAGGATATTCCTCGGTAGTTCCACGAACATGTCGAGGATATCGTTTTCAGGGAGGCTTGTGACTTTGGGGGTCCTTTGTGGGTCCATGAATCGGAAGAAGAACCTTGTTGACGGTAAACGAAGATAAACGTGTCCGCAAGGTCACCCGAAGCTGCAGCTAGGCCACACGTAAAGTAGGCCTTACACGATACGAAGGGTTCAAAACCCGTACAACAAATACAACACACCTGCACGAAAGCGCATGCATTGACCGGGGTCCTTTGAGAAGCTTACTGTCTGTCCCCTTTGAACATCGTGAAGCACCCAGGATATCCATAGCTGGAACATTACCCCAACTATGGAAAAAACCAACAAAAGTCAACTTGATACATCAAATCAGCTCAATGATATGGACTAACAGGGATAGTTCCTTTGCTGAGAGGGCTCTCAGTCGAGATTGCCGGAAATGGGGATGTCGGAACTTGCAAAAAATGTCGGAATCTCGATTCCCTTCCAACCCATGCTGTGTTTGCCATTCGCAGATCTCACATTGGAAACGGCAGTCTAGAGTGGCATGAAAATGAGTCAAATGAAGTATTTGACAATAAGCAAGTGATGTGAAGTGCTGAACCTTCCTTATGGATTGTCTCCAATGTCTTCTTCTGGCAGTCCCTGCACCATGAAAACCCCCGGAGCTTCATTACTTCTCGCACGTCCGCCCCCCACGAGACACGCGCGTGAATCTTGTGCATACCTTAGAGCAGTATGATGACAAGCTTACAAGGCCGAGCAAGCCGCGGTTCCGTTCCCCCTGAGGCCGATTCCCATCCCACGGGTGTGTCTGGGGTCCCCAGAAGCCGCAAGGGAGCCTTGTGAAGGGAAATACCTCGCCGCCGCGAAGGACGGCGCGGCGAGGTAAGACCCGCCACAGAAGATACTATGCCGTGCACACAGCTAGACAGCTCGTAGAACTGCGTAACGGTCCGCTCGAAATGGATCATGCAGAGGGTCATTTTGACTTCCATAATCCACGTTTCCTCCGCGCCTGGATTACGTGGTAGGTCCGTGGGACCAGGTTCAGGGAAGAGCTCCGAGAGAAAGATCGAGACGACTTGGACACTCATTTTCTCGAGGTCGGTTTGTAGATACAGCTAGAGAGAGCGCTTATTCGAGACTCCTAATCGTTATAAGAAGCGATATTAAGGGGCATCTGCGAGCAGACCGTGGCGCAGGAAGTGGCTGAAAAAGGGACGGCCAAACATCTCCCCCTGCACACGTAGCGGCTTACAATCCCTACCTTACGCTCAAATGCGCTACTCGAGCTGTCCAGCGTTTCTCTTCATCGTAAGGTCATAAAGTAATGTAACTACATACGATCTCACGAGCCGACCCATCTTGGCCTCCCGAGGAGTCTCAGAATTCTTGTTCGCCTTGAGGAAACTGGACCTGAGGATTGCCACCAGTCCTCAGCGGCGGGTGCTGCAGATTTTATTTATTCGATCCTAGCCCTCAGTAGCTAACCAATCCCACCGACGTTGAAACCATAGTGGAACTTTAGTGGTTATGTGGCAAGGTCCTATGTGAGATCCCGTCATATATATATTCCGTTAGACGCACGACGAAGTGGAGAGATGAGAACATCGGCATACCTATTTCAGACTGTAGTAAATGCGACGGTGTGGTGCAGTTGAGGCAACATGAGGGTGCTGGGGGTGCGTGGCGATGGGCACGGAGTGCGCAGTCGAGCACATTCTGTTCGCGTTTGGCCTATACTTCTGATCCCTTTAAAACGCTAGTAGCCCGTGATAAATTATCCGGGCCTGTTAGGTGCGGACAAGGTTGTACTAAACAACGATGACAGCGGCGGCTGGGGGTATCTGCCGCGAGCGCTGCTGCAGATGCCTCCGGCACCTCTCATTTATGTTTCCGCCCTGCCCCCCAACCTTACTGTCGTAGCCGTGATATACTTGTAGAAAGACGATTTGGATCACAATTCATCGCATTTTTACAATATGGTCCAGCGAACCACTCATCTACTCTAAACACCTAAATCCCGCAGTAACCGGACTATTGGTAGATGAGCGGCTCGCGACCCAACAGCCACACCGACACCAAACCTATACCACAACACTGTTCGCGAAGCAAATTCAAGCGTGACCTATCTCGATGTAAATCGTTCGAAACAGTGGGTCCACTAATTTTTGCCTGAAGCCGACGAGTAGTGAGAATAAGAAGATGCCCGGAGAATCGAGACTCACGTGAAGATACCAGCTGTCCTTATTCTCAAACGTGGGAAGAGCAGATGGCTTCGCGCCCAACGGAGTACATAAACCGCTAAAAAATCGTTGATTAGTCTTACAGCATGAGCGCAAGTTGGGTTGAGGTAGGTTTACTTACATGAGGAACAATTGTGTGTCGTTTTTCTTCGCACGAGCTTATGGCGACCAAGAACATCATCAAGCCGCATTTTGAGTGAGGAAAGTCTCAAACGGCCGAAGTTATCGTAGACCGAGTCGAGTTCACCGCATGATGAGAGCATCTGCCCATAGAAACCTACAGTAACAATCCACTAATCAGCAACCCTGGACGCGAATGGGTATTGAAAACATCGCGAACTCATTGCCTCCGCCAGATTGGCAGGTTTGAAATCGTCGGGCGGAAGGAATAGTAACTGGGAAACGCGTCAGTTTGTAGAGCTTCCCCTAAGTCAGAGCCCCTACCCTTTCCGGCCTCTTTGAGTTTTTCTCGAAAAGTTTCGTCTTTTCCGTGTCTCCGCTGGTTTTTGCGCTGCCGTAATATCGACCATCAGGCTGATGGCGGGCCCAAGTTCATGAAGGATCCGTACCAAAGTGGCGTCCTTCTTCTCGTCCTTCAGAACTTTGCCCAAGAGCTGACTGTACTCCTGACACCAACATATTCTACATCCATGTGTTGAGACTTCAATGCGATCGAAGCGGGTGCTGGCAGGAATGCCCAGGGCTGCACACTTGTTGTCCGCGAGAGACTGCGAGAGACTGTGGCGTCCTCATTGAAAAATCTTGATAGCCATCTTGGAAACGGCCCAGCCGTTCAGTGAACGCACAGAGTTGGTCTGAAACGTGATAATAGCAACAGCCAAAAAAGATCTTCGAAATTGGCTTCATGTGCTCTGCCAGAGGCTATGAACCTCTTCGATGCTAAAAACGTGAAAGGTTGGATGAGCTTTGCCGATGGACGACTAACGTCGTAGCACTTACTCCCAGCCGTCAGTCGGCGTAGCGAAATCTGTCCTGCACCCAATTACCATCGAACCAGAATAAGAATCGATTAGGGGCGTTGAAATCGGGCTGTCATGAAGCACCGAAAGGAAGAAGCAGAAAGCCGAACTTGAAGTACTTGAGCAACGCGACGCGATGGGACGGACGCAACGCCTGAAGACGGCGGTGCACTAGATCAGTACGGAGGGATTAAAGCTATGAACGTATTGCATCACTTCTAATTGCCTATTGAACTGATGCATGTTTGAACTAACCGCATATCGTAGTAAGTCCGAGCAGCCTCAGGTGTGCCATATGTATCCGAAGAGGAGCAGAGTTTGCTGCAAAGGAACTGCAAGCTCATATCTATCTCTCGGCTGTCAGGCTTGAATTCTCGCCCAGTGGCGTATGGTGAGGATGAGAGCTAAGCAGCAGAGTCGAAGCTTGAGCCAAGATGTCTTCAAGGTATTCTCCGGGGAGGAAGGCCCGAATACCAGAGATGGAGCGCAATATCGACAGCTTTTTTCTTGTCGGGAACGGTCCCGAGGATCCGCAGGATAAGGATTGTTACGAATTGTCAGTAGTGGGTCCCTGTCATTCATGATGACGTTGATAATGCCAGAGTACTCCAATGGCATACTGTTGATAGAACGTTATGAGGTTTCTCAAGTCGCCCGACGCTGTGTGCGTAAGGATAAAGTTGAATGTGGCTCGAAGCAGCATTTGCAATCGTACCACAACAAAGGCCAATTAACAAACATCGGGACGATTAAGGACGTCTTCTGCGGTTAACTCTCAGGATGTCAAGTGCAGGCATGTTGCCACCCATCTGCGAGGTAAAGGAGCTCACTCGCCGATTGGACACATGGTGTACACGCGATGGACCTCACAATGATAACCCCATCCCCAGGGGGGATCGGGAGTTGTGAAGTCCGGAAACCGAAATAGTTTCGGTTGGGCGACGCTGGTGGGCCCAATCGGGGTCCTCCAGTTGCTGGAAATGACGGGGTCCTTGCAATCTATGGACAGTTTAATTGAATCATAAATGGCATAAATAGGATAGCGAGGAAACCTTTCGAGTGCACCTTCCAATGTTTACGCTGGCACTCCTATCCAAGATGGTTAGTTAAAAGATATGGAGGTAAAATAAGCGAAAGGTTCACCTTCGAGCAGTACTTAACAAGCCTGCACGCACTGCAAGTAAGCACGAGCCAGCATTGAGACATTCTTCGGAAGTTGAAGCGCTTGGTGTAAGCGAGCAGGGTACAGTGTCGGTATTGAACGAGTCGAGTTGATTGGATCCCAGCGAATCTGAGCAAGGACGATGGAGAGATGTCGTGTTTTCAACATCAACCTGGCAAAAGATTCTGCTGCAGCTTGTTCGTTTTAGGTCAATGTCTGGTTGAGTTCGCGCAACACGACCGCGCATTGAGGTACGTAGCGAGCCCTCAGCGTATTTTATCGTCCTGGGTGGTGCATACGGCATTTTTTCTAACAACCGCCGGCTTGCAGAGTGAGCTCTTGAACAGGATCTTTGGCAGACGGAGGCATGACACGTATTGCAAGGTTTGTTGCACTCCGACACGTGGTCTGAGTACTGGTTAGTACGTCCGTCTTATGACGTACCTGCACTCCGGTCGGTGCCCGCTCAACTTACTGAGTATAACCCTTGATACCCTCTACTCGTGGAAGGAAATCTGAGTCTTCCAGGTGCGTTCTAAACGTGTCTTCTGACCCTAGTCACATTCATGTGGAGGACGTCACGGCGTGCGCATCTACCCGCATCGTAGTGCCTAGTGTGTCGTCGCGCCACCGCGTCCCGTGCACATCGGACCAATGTTCTGCAGTCGCATTCCTTAGAATACCCTTGTGTCACAATAAGCCACTTGACGTCCCATACAGCGCTGTCCCAATCGGATCCTCAACAACAGTCTTTTCTCGGGCTCTGTGATCATGTCCATATCATGATGGGGTATTAAGAGAGCCTTGAAACGAAACAAACTACCTTCCAGACAGTAACGTTCGTCTTTTCACATTGGACGCGTCTAAGAGTGTTCCAGTCAGATGTGGCTCTTCAGTTTCTGGATGTTCACTGGAGAAGTATGGCTCCGTTACCAGTGGGCAGAACTTGCGTACACGAGTTTGGGTTAGTAACTTGGAGTCGCACTCATGCTATTTCAACTGGTGATGTTAACCGCCCAAACATCGACAAGTTTAGGCATTTCCATTGGGTAGCTAGTGGGCAAGCACTTTCGGGTAATAGGGTCATGGGAGGCGGGCGAAAAGTTGAGAGCGGACGCACAGCGCGTCAGCCTAAGGTACACTGGGTGTTGCATCGGGATTCCAGTTGATGTATCGCATTTTCTGTCTACATAGCAGTCCATGACACGAAATGTTGAACGAGCCCCCACCCCCCTGATGGAAGTCATCATCTGTGAGCTAAGGAGTACAGCCCACGCTCTCAATTCTAGGTCAACAACTCACCCTTGCACGTCATTAGACCTTACCACCCGTTACGGCAGATTTTTCGGCAGACAGACACCCAGCAGGACGACATCAACGAGGATCTGCGTACACACGATTACTGAGATCCATAGACATTGGGTGTCTGTAGACCTCACACAATCTCGATTCGATTCTTCGTTAGTTGAGTCCCGAAGATGGCTTGCTTTTCGCGAGCCGAGTAGAGCGAGCCGGATCGGGTTGATGCCCGAGTTCACACTCGAAGGGTTCAAAGGCTGGCGATGCACTCCTTGATTCGTTAGTTGGCATGGCCACGGGCTTTCCCTATAAGAGCGGATGAAGAGATCCCCCATGACATGTCGCCTGGAGCAGATGGAGCAACTGGTAGCTCTACATCTAGATGTGCGTGCTGAGTGGCGTGCCGGGAGTGACAAATACTTTCGCACACTCGTGCAGGTTGTCATATGCATCGGGCTCCTCCGTGTGACGAGGAGCGTCCCGCGAGCGTCGGCCACACGAGTTGCAAGCAGATGTGTGCGCGCCACAGATGGTTTGAAGGCGTAGTGCCGTAGTCGAACAGGCGTTGGAAGCTACCGACCCTGCGGTACTAGAAAAGTCGCTTTTGATGGCTGGTTGCGCGCATATTCCCTTGTCGGCGGGCCTGTTTTCTGCCGCAGAGCCATGGTTCCAGCATAGATGAGTGGCTCATTCGAAGGTGTGAAGTGTGGCGATGGCGACAGAGGCTTATTGATAGGGACGCGTAGTTGTTTTGTTTGGGCAAGTTGAGCCTATTCGTCTCTTCGAGAGGGGAAGCCAGACTCCGGATTCATATTCGTGCATTATGAGGCTATGAGCCTTGGTGAGAGAGTGATGATATGGTGAGCGTGATAAAAACGGAGACACCCAATCAGGGCGCGGTTTTGTCGCGATACGCTCATGGCATTTTCAAACTCCGAAGGCGTTTTGTGGCGCGGGGCAGTGTCGGCTGCATAAGCATCAGTGGGCGCAATATTAACTGGTGATTTATTCGAGACCTCACAATCGCGTAAAAAATTAACGTGCCCGGTCAAGACAGGAAGCAGGGAGCAGGGAGAGGACACAAAGGGTAGCGGTATAGTTTATATCTTGAATTTATCACTACAACTATCGTAAAGAATTCCCAAGCCGAGATTTTATCCTGGGCAAATATGGCCACGGCATAGTTAGATCCCTGCGAACAGAAGAAGTACACAATATTGGAACGTAGGAGCGTCAAGGCGACGAACGGTAAGAGCTTGGAGAGCTGCTTGAGAAAGAGAAAGTCTAACTGAAGAGTGATATCATCCCAATGTGGAGATACGGCGCGTAGGAAAACGTGAGACAGTAAACAACTATACAACGAGATTAATAGATAAACCTCCGCACGCTCAAATCGAGAAAAGGGTGGTTCGTTACTCTGTCCATATGCTGTTGCGAGCTGCTGTTGCTTGTTGGAACTGGGGGCAACGACGGATTGTGACTAGGGGCTACACAGTGGTTTGTGCACCAAGCTTCGACGCCTGCTGTCCGAACAATCGAAGGGAGCCATACCGAATTTTCCGAACGAGTCAACGCCGTCGTCAGATCGTGCCCTGTGCATGCGCGACAAGATTCGCTAGCGAAGTCGTGAGTGTTCCTGATCGGCTCTGCTCGGGCCTCTAGAGTTTGGCGCTGGCAGCTTGGAGGTGCAGACGAAGCTTTGCTGAGGCTGATCGCAGGGAGGCGAGAATGAGATGATGACGGGTAGTTTGGCCGTTACTGGTACGTCCCCTCCAAGAGTTTTGAATTGCACTGACGGCTGAGGGTGCGGACATGGGTTGGGCGGGGACGAAATAGGAGAGGCAGATGACGTCAAAGCACAGAACCGGGGTTTTGTTCGATCCAAATCCAGTGACGGCAGGTACCAGAGGCTGCAGTGTTGCTGTTGCTGCTGCTGTGAGAACTGAAGAAGCTGCTGCTGGCGGAACCACTCTTCTTGTTGTTTTTTCTGGCTGTTGCTTTGCTGTTGGGCAAGAAGCTGCTGCTGCTGCTGTTGCTCGCAGGTTTACCATTCTTGCTGCTGTCGCTGGTACTCAGCCGAAACGATACCAAAGAATTGAGCTGCAACGGAAAAGACTATGGTCGTCCATTGTCAAAACCAACCTGCAAAGCCTCCTGCTGCGCTTGCTGACTAGGTAGGGTTGAAGGATGTGTACTGACCGCGGGACGGCAGATGGTGAAATTGTGGCTGAAGGAAAGGCGTTCGTGTTTGCTGTTGCTGCAAAAACACCCACGTCGACAAGCGGGAACGGGTTTGTGGAGTTATTAAGGGTTCGGGATCCTGATCAGGGGTCAGTGACTATGTAGCAGTGGCCCGAGTCAAATGAACGTACAGCTGGTTTTTTCAATCGAACAAAAGCTCTCTCGTTGACCATGGTCGACTGCTTCTTTACGTTTTCGCTCTTCCTCCTCGCTCAGTTTGATCGCTTGCATGAGATCCCTCTCCTCCGAAGATAAGGTTGCCCTGACGAGCCTGTTCTTAGGCGGCGAGACGCTACGTTTGCTCTCTTCAATACATTGCCTTTCTGAGGCTCATCGTCTTCACCGTCCCCCGGGCCCTAGCGCGGAGGCAAGCTCCGGCTGCGCCTCCGAATATATCTCATTTTCCGTCTCCCCTCGTTGCACAAATCGGCACTGTGACCCGTTCCCTCCTGCGCGAGCGAGACAGAAGACGGTAGAAAGACGCAGAGAAATAGGGTGACGAGAACGACCGGCCGGACGAGGCAGCCCTTGTTACCCAAGGTTAGTGGTGTTGCTAGTAAGCGTGAGAATGAGTCAATGTGAAATCTTGATCCAAATGAGACCTCTCATCCTGGTTGTTTTGGCCAATTATAACACACCGATGGTGAAGTGGTTATCATGCTTGCCTTCCAAGCAAGCGGCACGGGTTCGATTCCCGTTCGGTGTATGTTATTTTTCTCGGACCCGCACATTTTTGCCGTAATTACTCAAAGATGGTTTCCCAATATGGAAGGAGGCTCCAGGTTTCCCAGTGCCCGCAGGTTACGGTTCGCTGTTTCTTTCTACCTTCGCGTGACTCGCTTGTCCTGTCTCTTCTGATTTCTTCTTGTTGCGTCTCTGGCCAGTGTCTGGCATCATTGCGCACCGCGCCGACGCCTTTTTCTGCGACCTCAGCTGCAGAGCGGAGGAACCCAACGGTCGCCGGCTTCATATTCCCAAGGATACCATACTCAATACCCGCCGCACATATAGTTTCCACCTGAAACCACCAGAAGCAGAATGTCTTCGTCGCTGGCCAACCCTCACTCTAAGCCTGGTATCTACACTTTGGGATCCCCTTCGTTACCGACCTCTGCAACTGCTGCCGGTAATTCCACCATCCCCGGCATAAGCACGTCTCAGCCGGGCTCATATACGCAGCCAAATGTCCTCACGACGGATACGCCAGTGATGATGGGTACATTAGCGAAGGTGGCACGTCGTCAAAGAACAAATCAAAGAAGTCGAGCAAGAAGGAGAAGAAAGAAAAGGGGGACGAAAGTGAGGGAGGGTACCTTTCCGATGTGTTCTCGCGCCGAAAACGGAACAAGGAAAAGAAGAAGAGCAAGACCAAACCTGATGCACTGAATCTCGAAGCTGACGCGGATGGTGAGGAGACAGACGGTGGATATCTGTCTTCTGGGGTAGCGTCATTCGTTCGTTCACGAAAAGGCTCTACCCTCAAAGCCAAGAAGGGCAAAGCCAAACCAAACGACCCTGGGACGGCATTCTCACCTCAAAGCGGCGCAGAAGAGTCGGATGGCGGTTATCTTTCCTCTTCATCGGGGTCACAGAAACGCAGATTCTTTGGCCTCCGAAGGGGCGACTCTGAAGATGCCCCTCGGTCATCCAAGGAGAGTATCCCTCCCGTTCCAGCTCTACCGAGGTCTGCCCTTTCAACCCCTAGCCCAGTCGACGGACCACCACGTTTCACTTACGCCCTTACCAATTGCCGAGCGCTATACTTCTCGCAGTAACACCCCTCTACCACGATCCGAAACCGCTACAAACCGAGTTCGAGTATCAGCCTCCACGTTCCTAGCGAGTCGTTGACTTCTTCACGCTCCGCGACACCTGTTTCTGTCATGACTGCGCGGGCGTCCCTGGATCATCCGAAAAACGACAGACCGGCTGACGTCGAGAAACTCATACCGCCAGCGTTGCCGTCGCCAAACCCTTCTATGGCTTCCTTGGAATCACCGCGTTTGACGCGTGCGTTCGGTGACGCTGAGAGTGTCCGCTCGCCTAGTATCGATGTCTTGCGAGCGTTTTGGACGACAAGCCGGCCTAAATATGCGAGATGCGGATGTCAAGGCCTACCTGAATGGGTGGTGGAAGAGCCCTCAGCCGACTCCGAGAGGACGAACATAGTTCGCTGGCTAGTACAAGCTACGGGTCCCTCAGGACTGCCGCGGAGAGCGGCTTCTCTTCTGTTGACAGAGATGGGCCTACACCTAGAACACCGGATGTACCAGCCTCTCGTGGGAGAGGACGACGCAGGCCCTCTGCCAACACTCAATCTACCCAGCCCTTCTGCTCAGATAAAGCGAACGCTCTCTAAGAAGCAGACTCCTGCTCCTACTGACTGGCTTGGGCCCATCTACCCTCAACAAAGGGATGGGTGGACGTGACGTCCGTTCTTACGAAGTTCTGCAAGTCAATGGTGAAGACGCAACTTCTACGGCCGTTAACGGGAACGATAGTAGTGAGGACGAAGATAATTGGGACGACAGAGACCTCATGGTAGACGTCATTCCCGCTACGCCGGATTCAGGTCGGTCAAGGGCTAGCGGCCCTATCGGTATGTGCAACAGTCCATACAACTGGTGTTCGTTACATTGACTCGGATTTATTTCACCGTAGCTCCCCTATCTCCTACCCGCAGACGTTTCTCCCTCACCCACTCTCCCTTCCTCGCCCGCACGACCAGTCGCGTTGCGAAACATGACCTCCCTCCGCCCAAGCCCACCTCCCTCTCGCCCACTACCGCGAACCCCCACCCACCACCAGCCTTGTCGGCATCTCCCCTCACCCCCTCACCCTCTCTACCCACGTCTCCCAGCAAGTCCAACTTGTCAGTGGATTTGCAAGCAGGGTCAGGTAAGGTGACCGGACGAACCCCTTCATCACCTCTTGGCAAGAGTAGTTTCACGCCGAGGATATCCAAACTCCAACTCCAGCTACTTCTCCGAGTCCCACCAGACCTGGTTTCCTCTCACGGAAGGTCAGTAAAAGGCCCGGCACCGCACCTGAAGCGCCCTCATCTCTCCGCGATGGGTCCTGAGAGCGCTGCTCAGGCTGGTTACTCCCCTGCTTCTAATCAACCGGTCTCGCCGTCCGCGCCTCATTCTGCTGCAGGTGCCATCTCTAAAGCGTTCGGCTTCGGACGAAGGCTACCTTCGCGGCCGGGTACTGCACCGACTTCTGTAGCGCGCTACCTGCACCCCACATCGTTCAATGCAGCGAACGCTGGGGTCTGGATCATCTTCGCTTTCCTTGAAGCGAGTCTCCTCAAATTCCAGCATCACCTCTCTGGTGGAGGTGCCATTCAGCGAGGGCGAGAATCACCATTCCCATCAAGACCTGTACTTCCGCCCGGGCAACGATCTCGTGCCGCGTCTCCCGTACAACTCGTTATTGACAGGCAACATGGCAACAACGAGCAGCCGTTATCTGCTGGTGCAGTTCTCCAACAAACCGTGAGTCGAAGCACCGACCAGAAGTTGAGCCCGGTGCAGACTCTGGACGTCCATTGGCAACCCCGTTCGGCATCTGCGCTTGATAGCCGTGTCCCTCCGGCAGGTCGATCCGCATCTCCTTCCTTCACTCAGAGTGGTGCCAGACCCGCAGATGACTACGACGACCGGTCCTCATGGGTCGACTTTGACGATTCACCGCCGTCTTCGCCGGACGGGCGGAATAATTATATTCGGGATTCTAAGTTTTCCTCCGGTAGCAAGCGTGGCGATGCACGCCGCTCCTACGAGTCACAGGAGAGTCGACCGGATATCGACTCCGTCCTTGGCACACTGAACGGAGATGACGAGCCTCTACAATATGGCCGCGAATCCCAGTACAGCCACACCGAAGATCAGTCGCACTATCCCGATGATGACGACTACGACGACCCGCGCGAGCGCGAGACGGCGTATTACACATCCGTGTCCGCGTTTGCTAGCGACGCCGAGGACGTCCCTTCCGAGCCCGTTTCCGCCCAGGCCCAAGAATCTCACAGTCAATACCACGCAATTCGCAGGACGATACAGCACTTCGCCATCAACCCTCCCCCACTGAATTTGACGATGACGCCGACGAATTGGAATACCGCAAGAGCCGCGCTAGCATCATGGATCCTAAACGCAGCGAGCGTGTAAGGCAGAAGTTGATGCAGAGAGTAGAGATGATGAGAAGGGAGGGTGAGCAAAGCGCTGGAAGGTAGCGCATCTTTGATATTTCGTTGGCCAGTGGACATTCTGGACCATCCCGTGGGCCGGTCCCACATAGCAGTCGATTGTTTTCTTGTCTGTCATTCGGTTGTTCTCGTCTGCACCTCGCTCATTCGCTCAGTTTTGTGTGATCATATGCTGTATTGCTTTTAGTTTAAATGGTAGACTCTCACATTCGAGTATAATACCGTGTATTGGTTATGATAGATATTCCTTGCGTGTGCTGGGGAACACTCAGTGAGAATGGATTCGTGTGAAAGATCCGACATGGCCACATGATGACGAATCTGTGCGACGCAAGTAATTGCGCTGCCTTCTAGCTTGCCTTTGAACATGAGACTGGCAGAAACATACGAGGGGCAGATGCGAGCATCATGGACAACAATGGATAGGACGTCATTCCCGAGAAGCGACTGCACACGCCCCAGAGTGACGGTCGCGTATCCCTCGTTCATGAATTCCCCAATGGCTTACATCAGCTATGTGGCGTCGTACTACGCTCTGTCTAGTCTGCGGATGACGGTCTGGGTGCGTCGCATGCTGCCGCAATATTCGCCTCTGCTACGAGAGGGATAACCTCTTCGTTGCGAGCATTTAGGAGTGTGAGTTGTTCACGCTTCGTGTGTGGAGCATAAAAGCGAACGTGGACATGCCCGTAGACTCGGAGCCCTGGACTAGTTTACCTACCAACAACCTTTACCTCATCTGATTATTTTTACGCTCGCTGACACTTCATTTTATGGCACAAATGATTAAATTATAAGACTATTAAGCGGTAAATAAATGACATAGATGACATAAGGAAAATAGAAAGTTGGTAAAGTAAAGCCGATAGCCTAGAGGGTATCAAAGAAAGAACAAGGAACAAGGGCTGACTGTCCAAGATTCATAACCAGCACAAGAGAGCGTTCCGGTGGTGAAAAAGCCCAGAGAGAACCAGACCACGACTCGGAAGAGACCATAGAGGAAGGCCCGTTAGCAAGACAGACCCACAGGCAAGACAGATTCACATCGCCAAGCCACAGCCCTCGCGCACACCCCAGGACCCACCACGGCCCCACGAAAGAAGACCAGAGGACCAGTGTAAGACCACCAAGCAGAAGAGAGCAGGCATCGCCGGACTGGTGGATCAACGTCGCGGAGCCACAAAGGCTCATCGCGACGGACCCACGCGAGCCCCATATACCCGCACCCAACGCCCAATGGCCGCCGGCGTCCGATCTTGAATCGCAGAGCCGTGGTAGAAAAGCCGAGATGTGATGCAAGCAACTGCGTCAGCGAGTGAAAGCGTCAGAGAGAATGTGAAGTCCCCAAGAACATCCGTCAAGTTGACTGCGCCTGTGGTCGTTGAGCCGTAGGGTGGAACGAGGTCGTCGTGGTCGTCTAGTGCTCGCAAGCCCGATCTCTAGCGCTAGAAGAGAGGCAGGCAGGTCCAGGTCGGGCTTTCCGTTGAAGAGTGCCGAGAGGAAGTCGTGTCCCAAAATGGCCGAGCATTCACCCGCGATGAGGAGGCCGATCGTCGAGAGATGTCGCCAAGAGAGAAGCAATTAAGAATTAAAGTGGTCGTAGGCTGTGAGACTTAGGAGGAGAGACGATAGAAAGAGACACTGAAAGATCCTGAAAATGTGGAAGGGGTATCCGAGGGGCGTTGAGCGGGTATCGTAGGGGGGGAGTAGGTTTGTGCGTCCGAGTCGGAGTATGTCCGAGTCCCGAAAGAGATTGTAGAGCGCGACGTTGTTGGAACATCGCGGCTGTGGACTCGAGGTCCAAATTGTGTGTGTGTTGGAAAGCACGACGTTGCTGGAACCTCGTGGCCGTGGATGGATAGGCTGTGATTGTAGAGCATGGCGCTACTAGAACGTCATGACCGCGGATGGAGTAGGCTGTGGTGTAGAGGCTGGAGAGTAGTCGAGAAGATCGTAAAGGAAAATAGGCCAATGAAAGTAGAAGTCAAGTATTGGGTTGAGGGGACGGGGGATCGACTGGTCTTGGAGGAGGAGCACCCTACAGCAAGGAAATACGCTTGCAGAGACGGGAGATGCCGGAGGCAACGGTACCGAGCCAGCTCTTTACCGCGGCAAAAGAGGCCAGTGGGCTGCAAATGGCCATGCATTAGCACAGTTATAGAAGACTCGTAGTGGGTAATAGCACTTTGCCTTCTCGAAAGAGACTTCGTCGTCCGTGTGGATCGCTGTGTTCGGGATTGCGATCACCGGGTGAGAGGACGAAGAGCAGCGGGCTCCAAGTCAACAATGGTACCGTCCATCAACGTACTCCTCCGTAGCCAGAGCAGTCGACGCGTAGAAGGACTCAGGGGGTGGGTCCCACACGGAACATGTCCTCCGCCCGCTTGCGGGAGGCGAACATGTTGTCATTGTTAGAGTAGCCCCACCCGAACGTGTATTTCATTTCATCCGGTCTGAGAGTGGAAGGGGCATTCTACCACGAAAGGAAGGCCAACCTTCGGAATCGGAGCAGTGCCAGAAGCGATGGCCTTCCAGTTGCTGGAAGGGATGCGCATGTTAGTGGATGCAATGCAAACAGTGACAAGTGAAGGTTTGCTGACGTCTTGCGCAGCCAAAAGTGGCCCATTGCCTTGCTGATTGTCGGACGCAAAGCGGGATCCTTGGTGAGGACCGGTGTGCACAGCTCACGTCAACGAAAACGACTCCCACTGAACGAAACAAATGTTGTTCTCACCTTCCTCAGGAAAAGCTCCGCCCAAAGACCTATGTAGTCCTCGCGGAGCCAATCCTCAAAGGGAGTCATGAGGTTGCGAATGGTCTCGACGTAGTCGTTCGAGTTCCAGTGGGGTCTGTTTCCAACATAACCTGAGATCATGCACAGAGAAAACAGACGCGACGCATTCAAAACTCACCCTGCCCATCACCATAACAAAGACGGTAATGCCGAATGACCAGACGTCGTTGGAAAAACTGGCACGTGTGGCTTTGTAGGCGACGGCGGTGAACAGCTCGGGAGCAGCGTAGTTCAAGTCCATGCAATCGATGTTGGCGGGCCGCTTGGACTTGACGACGGATCTTGCGTGCTGAAAGCGGAGAGAGGACGACGTGGTGTCCTTCAGTGAGATAAATGGTCTCGGGGCCTGATGTCGCCGTGCACGATATCGTTGTCGTGGAGAAGAAACTTGATGCCACTGGCCTATGTTACAACATGTGTCAGCCGCTAGACGTGCAAGACATGCGGTGGTGAAACTCACGATCTCAGCGGTGTAGAGCTTCACGAGCGGCTCGGGCAGACGACGACGCCAGCGGCCCATGAGATCGCGCAGGCTTCCCTGAGGATAGTGTGCCTGCATGCCGCTGTTTAGTACCAATGACGTCAACTAACGACCAGACTCACAGTGAGAAAGTAGAACTGGCTCTTGTCGTGGAAGCTCCCGACGAAGTCCGCGATGGTCGACACGCCCCGAGTAGCGACGTCCTTGAGGGCAGTCAGCGCACCGAGGGCTCGGTCTTCCCGGTGAGCGGAGCCTTTGTCGATGGTGTTCATGGCGAACTCCCTACCGGTGTTGATGTGCTTGACGACAACACCGGCTCTCCCCCTGAGGCGTCCTACGGTCTTGAAGTCGGACTTGCATAGCTTGGAAGGCAGACGAAGGCGTTTGGTGACTCGAGCGACCTTGGGGGCTGACGCAGCGACCACAGTCGGGGAGGGAGACGACGAGGCAGAGCGAGTGCGCGGGTCGGGGGTGGGGTCACGCAAGAGAGAAGTCTTGATGGAAAGGACTTCGGGGCTGTGTGCGGCATCCCATAGGAGACCAGGGAGTTCGGATTCAGCGCATGAGTCGAAGCAGCGCGAAGACTGGTGCAAGTTAGTTAACGACGCCATTTGCACTGAGGTGACAGCGACGTACCTTCTCAATCGCAGAAGAGACGGACCCCTTCCCGTCTTCAACAGCACCGCTTGCGGTCTGCGATCGTTAGAACGCGCACATAGTGTTCGCGGATAGTCGACGCACCTTTGCACCGGCGGCGGCGATACACTCCTGTTTACGCCCAAGCGACTTGAAACGACCCAGAAAACCCATGGTAGAAAAGATAGAATAGTAACAAGAAGGAGGGGAAGACACAGAGAGGCGGGGATGGAGAGAAAAGACGAAGCAGTACAAAAGCGAAGAAAGAGAAGGGCAAGAGAGGTCAGCATGGCAGGAGACAGGCTTATATATGCGCGTCACCGCATCAGCCCAGACCTCGGGCCTCTGCAAACCGAGTGTGGCTGACTGCCAGCCTCTAAATGACGCGTACGAAGTCGAAATTCGGTCCATAGATGCCCTGACGGGCGAGAGTGCAGGTGGGGCCGCATCGAATCTTACACTTGCCGGGTTTATTCCAGCTTGCAGCAAGATTAAAGCCATCGACAGTTGGGACATTTGTGATGATTACCTTGTGAAATTTTTAGCGTAACATCATCAGAATGTACACCAAGCTTGAAAGATTCGGTCGTTCGTGTGGCGTGGCTCAAAAAGCCGCGAAAAGCGCCAGCTACATCACCCATCAGACATTTCGGTCCCGATTAGAGCTCAGATCGAACCTTGCTTACACCTTCATCGTCGTAGTTGTGTGGATTGCACCGGAATGCTTGCCATTAAACTCGCAATCTCACTCGGACACACCAGGCTGGTGTGTCTGCCGCACCCCGCAATCAGAAATTCAGCTCAAGGCGCAGTTTTCGCCCACCAACATTTGCGGCCCCCCCAAACTAGGACTCTGGAGAATGCTTCGAGGCTAGTTAGAAGGTCGGTAACGTATCCTCGGGAAGAGGGAGCACTCTGTCATATGCAACTGCTGTCATAAGTTTAAAATACACATTGTGGCCACTATTTATCAATAACATGGTTCAATGTCCTCTTTTTCTCCGATTGTTGAAGCACTCACCTTTTCGAACGCGGACATTGCAGCCGATATTTTCTCCTAGAAAGCCTTAAAGTTCTCCTGAGCAGACGCCTTCGACCCAACTCCTCTCGCTTTGCACTGTGGTCAAATTCTCGTATCCGGTTTCAGTGATTAGCACGACGTCCTCGATACGCACGCCGCCAACGGGCTCAAACCTCTTCAATGTCTCATGGTTAATGAGCGGGGACGAGCGAACAGCCGCAAGAAGATGAGGCGAGAGAAGTAACAGCCAGGCTCCACCGTCTGGAACGCAGACTCTGGTCAGCCTATGAGCTTGAATCGACCAAGAATGTACGCACGACAACCATACCCGCCTCGAGGGGAAGTCTCAGGCGGAGGTATCTGTAGAAATCGATGTGTCCAACGCCGTCAAGCTTAATCGTCGTATTAAGTTCAGGCTTGGAAGCGCTGGGTACATCGTGTACATCGAGGCCTAGGCTGTGACCGACACCATGAGGGAAGAAAAGCAGTGCTGATTCCGGAGGATAGAATCGCTTCTTCAGAGTACCTAATTGGCTTTTAGAGGTAGTACATGGACCCAAGAGAAGAACTCACATGGACGTGGGACCATTTGGGCACACTAGGTCCGACGGATGCATTGGGAGAGTGGAAGATATACCAAGGCGCTGGAAGCCACGAACGAGGATGCGGTGACACAGTAGCTGTACGGCATCCCAGTGAAGCCCTGCACGAAGAATGCTGAAAGATTCCTGCGCTGATTTATCTTACAACTATCCTTCGCATTTAAGAAGGAATATGCCTACCGCTTGCATTTCCAAAACAAGGTCGTAAATAGCGCCCGATTCGGGAGAAAACTTTCCACCATTGCCGACAGGCATAGTTCGAGTGACTTCAGATAATATATCAGGAAAGGTGGAGGGCAGAAAACAATAAGCTCCTCACTGTCACTTGCATGGCAATTCCACTCGCCACCAGCATCGATCAGAAGGACTTGTGGGATGAAGCTCTTCTGACCGTAATGCTCGTCTATGAGCGCAGTTTAGTGACTTTAGGCGGCGCAACACTTGCATGTGGGTACCTTCGTGTGAATGGGCTTGGGTCAAGGCACCATTGTTCAAATGATCCTTCGCACCAACGGGTCCCCAAGCGAAGGCTTTATCGTTTGCAGCAGTAATGCAACGTCGATGCACGAGTAGAGCCGGCGACAATGGGCATGTATGCTTGGTGTATAGAGCTGCGAAGCCCCAATTCAGTCTGAAACACTAGCCGAGAAAAGCGTGTCACTCACCCCTCACGGCGACAGCTGGCAACAAACAGCGCTTCGGCTTCGCCTTCTTTCTCAATGAGCCATTCTGAGGGAAGGAGGGGTCTACCCTGTGCCTTGATGGCCCGGCCTTCTTTCAGGTTCTTCACACCCATACCAAGTACACGCATCACTGTCTCGTGTGCACGCGAGCTGATTTCATTGGCTTTGCGAATTTCCGCGACCTCGTAGGAATCCTTCGTCAATCGAGCAAGATGTAGCGCGCTAAGCAGGTAGTTGTCTGCCACTTTTTGTTCCGCGTTAACGTTTCCTAGGGCCGCGGTGATTACGTCCCGGAAGCCTTGAGGGATAATGGGGAAGAGTGGGCGGGTAGCCCCGCCAAGAGACGAATGCGGAAGAATGTGCACAAGAGCATCCGGATATGCACGTAAAGTCTCCTCTAGCGTTACCGAAAGCTCCGTAGCGTGTTTGACGGAAGTTACATCATGCGTAGAGGCTGCGACCTCAAGCGTTGGAGGCGGTACAGACCACATGACATCCTCAGGGGAGATGGGAGGGATGAAAAGTTGGATGGACGGGTGTATGGTCAGAGATGTTCCGGACTGTGAGGTAAGTAGAGCATAAGAGATGACGGGACCTGGCAACCCGTAAGATAGTAGAAGTTTGATTCCTTTGTTCAACGATGTATCAATCAAAATATGTCTCGTCGTTTTAATGCCCGAAAAGATCAGCTTACCTGACGGAAAGACATTTCGCGATCAGTATCATTTCTGAAAGGCGTAGTCTCGCCAACTAGGAGGGCTATTTGAGGCTAAATATACGAGTCGAGCTCCGATGTATACACGCCGCGCAAAGTTCGGAAACATACGCGTGCTTGATCGGCTTCTGGGAGAAGCTCTACAAGCTTATGGAAAGTTTTGACGACATGAGCTTGAGCTACGGATGAAAATTGCGGTCAAATCTGAAAGCGTAGGATAGGAACGTAAGTAGTGTGCTCACCGGGATACATGTTATATCCTGATACGTTTTGACGAGAACGAGGGAGGGTGTTCTAATTTACAGTAGTGAGCGAAGTTTTTGGCGCAGATTCTGCGATAGAAGAAGGCGCAAAGTCTTTCTGGAACAGGAGAGTAACTCTTACATCGATATCTGTTGGCTTCAGCGCGAGGACGAGAGTCTGAGTTCAAGCAGGCGGAGCCGTTTGTGGCCTTGATCTTATCGGGATGCGTGTGTGACACATGATCTCCTTGATTATGTAAGGCGCTACTTCGGAGCGGCAAGGAGTTCGAATCCTTCTTGGGGACGGCTCTTCAACGAGTCTTTCCTCAAAACTGAACAGTCGCTGTGTTCTCTGATCACGCAACCTCACCGTAGCCACGGAGCTGGATATCAGCAATTATTTCATTTGAGGTCTCTTTTATCGAACGTCCCACTACACGATACCGTAGTTCGACCCTGCGAGGAAGTGAGCTACCAAATGAGTTCGATGCGCATCTTACAAGGTGAGTAACATCAGGCTGTGCGCCGGAATGTTTGTCCGTAGTTGATCTGGACCAGTCTTCATAGCGAAGTAATGTTTTCAGTGATTAACTTTGTAGTCTGTGGATCTGCTGTAATATTCGCACGAGAAGTTAGATCTCGGAGGAGCGAGTGGCTCGGATGCGGACGGTCGCATAGGAGGTGATGTGGGAGATGTCGGTTGCTCATTGATATAAGAGCATGTGGGTCATGGAAAGAGTATGGTGCCGCACGATATCAAAACCTACTCTATGGTCGAATACAGACTTTCTCGACCACCATGCCCAGATCACTCTGCATGCATGAGGCTTGCAATATTCCCGGAGGTATATGGCCTTGCTTGTTGATTTCTTACGCTATATAGCTTTTTCGTGTGCTACTCTTGCGATTTGGTGAGTGTGGTCTGCCATCTATTCAACACTTTCTGAAATTGTGAGGAGGATATCCCCATTTTTTCAGGCTGAATCTTACCCCTCTTGCCAGTATTACGCTTGCGCTTGAAGACTCCATGGCTCCTTTAGCTACCATCTTTACCGGGCTTCCGAGCTCATTCGTTTAGTTGGTCTAGCTCATCATAAAAGCCAAGAACTGTGAGTTGAATCTGCATCTTTCGTGTAGTGAGATCATCTCTCGGTGATGTGAAATCTTCCATAGAGTGGGACAAAGCCATCCCGTCCAAATGAGCAGAGTGTGTTAAGTGGAATCCAAGTAATGTGGAAGTTATCTCGCCTCGGAAGAAGGCTCTCCGATGCTAGGATGCTATTGAGGTAACCCGTTACTCATAAAACGAAGGAAATATCACTGCGCTGTCAAGCCCTTCGAGCTGGGAAATCAACGGAACGCGACTCTTCCCATTGTAGCAGTCTCGATATGATTAATGGCCATGACACTATATAAGGACCCACATGCAGTTCTGTGTCCTTCACAGGCGCGCGCCGAGTTTCTTGTGTTATTACTACACTACACCTTGAATCATTATGGCGAGTATAAGTCCGCAGGCCGAGAAGGAACTCTGGCAAGAGTTAGTCCCATATACGCTATACATATCATCTATAAGCTTGCTAAGCACCACACGACGCCGTTTGTATTTGCAGAGTTGACAATAATTATGTAACACACAGCGCTATGCGGTGAGCACAATGTCTTTAGCGTCACCATCTGCCCAGCAGGGACGCGGACGGTTGATCTTCTTCCAGTATTCGCCATATATGAGTATCTCATCACATTCGTGATGATGAGTATATGAGGATAGTGTGGCAGCGACGACCATGGACCATGGCTTCCGGCCTCTTCCTAGCAAATAGGTGGATTCCCATTGTTGGGGTATTTGCCGTCAGTGTACTAGGTCTTTTGCCTGGTGACCCAAAGGTGTGTACTGGTTTGACGCATTTTAAACACACTCAAGGCTAAGAGTCGACAAGGTGTATGTAGTCACGTTTATGCCTTCAATCCAGACTTGTTAACACTTTGGTGAAACAAACAGCGTGCTCGGCGGAGAAAACCTTCTTAGGGCATTGAGTATCATCAACATCTTTCTAGTAGCGTGTGCGTATGCGGGTTTTCCCTCCTAAGTCTTGGCACATTATTTGTGACTTCGCCATGCTGATGGATGGTACAGTGTTTTTCAGCACTCCGTGGATATGCAATCTCCGACAGAAGAAGTTCCTGTTCTTCACTATATTTATTCTCGCATCATCTCCGGCTATCGAAGCAGCGGTATGCATCATATATAGGTTTGCATGTATACCGAGAGGTGCTGACAATTTTATCCAGTATCAGTATACTCATGAAAAGATTGTCTGCGATGACACAAGCTGCTGGATACAAATAGCTAAAGACGTGACAGATCGGACTATATTCATGTGAGTAAAGTGTGCGGTTTTCGATCGCTCCATATTTCTGATGACTGACATACAAAAAACTCACCAGCAGTACGTTTCTCAGATTGTGCTATTGAATGTTTAACATGCGCATATCATCTAACGACGAGATAGTGAATACAGTGACTGAATACTCCACACCACTAGCTGCGGACGCTCTAGTTCTTGCTGTGACATGAATGATCAAACATACAAGCACTATTTATAACTCTCGCAGGAACAATGTAGCCTCCCCTCTAATACTCTGCCTCTTGAGAGATGGTGCGAGTTTGATAATGCCTCTACTTCTCGACATCACTTACAGAATTACACTATTGGCTAGGTACTTGGTACTTCATGTAAGTAATCCGTCATCTAGTTACTTATTCTCCTCAGCTGATTATATACTCTAGTGCCTTATTCATCTCGACCATGCTACGATTACCAAACGTAGTGGGCTCGAATGTTTCTGTGCGGACAACTCAATTACCCACTAGCTGAACTTGAAGTCACTGAACTATACTCCAGAGCATTGTACCGCTTCCTTACATCCAACCTGGTACGATGGCGCACCCTGACCGATATATAATGTGCTGAATATTTGCATCGGTAGCCTCCCTATACTGGTTAACCGATTCATGATCAACCTTCGTGCAAGCCCCAGCCGGTAACGAAACTCAGTCCGCCGGTATGGCCTCGGGCAGCGTGGAGTTTCCAAGTAGCCCGGCCAGACTCCGGTATTCTGGGGAATATCGGGGAGTCTCTAGTCGGCGACGAGGAAGATGATTATACGATGGAGACGGAGGAATTCGACGCGGGGACCGTAACCCGCAGTGAGGAAGTGATAGAGAGCTGTGATTCTGAGACGGTGTCACCGTCACGCGGATGATCAGGTGCAGGTCAGAGGATGCGTAAATGAGCGGACTTTACGTGGTTGAAGTTAGCGTTTGGCCTAGAAGATTGCATGTACATTTTATGACTGTATAGTGAGTGAATATGTCACAGGTGACAAAAGGGACGTACATGTGTCTATTGAAATGGGACATTAGATCTATAAAGTTGAATTGATTCATAGTAGCAAAGCATCTGATTTTGCTCCAGATGAGGGTAATGCCAACATCATAAACAGGATTCAGACCCAATCCTAGGCTCACTCCACTACCATGCGTCAACGGTAAGTTTGAGACTGTACACATTATGAGAGGGTTAACATGAACAAATAGCACGGACATAATTTAGGACCAATAATAAAAATTACGACTGCGCTGGTTAGCCGTACCACCTGTCGCCTATACGTGTTTCAGCCTTTCGGCCGCTGTGGGATAATACTCTGGCGAATTTGGAAAAGCTCAATCGCACGCTATAATTTTCCCGAATCAGCGTTTGTATAGACGAAGATGACGGCAGACTTGCCCTCCACGTAGCCATGTCAAGTTCCATGACAAGCTGATGCTTCTTCAGCCCGTCATTGTAGTCCTCCGTCGTGGGCGCCTCGCATATGTCTACACGACGTTATAGCGTCTGTCAAACACGTTGTGAAGCATGTAAAGGGCAACTCACAGATGTTGGGTTCCCCGTTCTCGATGTCGAGAGCGCATTTACCGTCGCGAATCAGGAATGAGAGGTAGAAGAGATTTTCCACGGACTGGCGCGAAGTCGTTCGGATGGGGTTGATTATGAAGCGGAAAATGTTAATCTTGCCCGTGGTTTCAAGAATGTTTCCAATCTTACAAAGCATAAAAATATCAGTAATGCAAAGAGCGACAAGGGTAGAGTAGCGCTACAGCGGCGACATTCTTCGTCGTTTCATTCTCAGAACGGGCTGATATCTTCTTCAGTAATTTCTTGAGGCTTCCTGCCGATCCCTCCTTGTGCTTCTCGAGCTTGGATCTCTGTACAACGTTTCGCTTCTTCTGCTCGATGGAGAGAGGTCCCATCCTGAGGTGAATGAGCATCTCACCGTCGGCCATCCCGAATAATAGAGTGCGACCTACATGAAGTCCATGACAGGCACACGGTGGCTCTTTGCCACAGCCTTCCACCCAATACGCTCCCAGTCGAGAGGCGTGTCGTCGTCGTCGTCGTATTGTACTCATTTTCATCGAGATCGTCCTTCTCGTTGACGCCGTGCCGTCCGCCCATGAATATGACCAGCTTGCCGATGTAGTCGTCGACATCAAAGGCGCCACTGCCAGACTTCATGGCGCGCGCGAGCATCGCAGACTGCACGGATGCCTTGACGAGCAGGTCCGAGTCGAGCGTCGCCTCTCCTGTGCCTCGTACTGGGCGCACGCTCGTTAAGCCAGCGGATACTGGGAAATAGGTAGGCGAGACGTACCGTAACGCGCTCAAAGAGATGATCGGCCACTTTGACGGTCTTCAGCATGAACTCTGCCGTGCCATCTGTGTGTTATTCTGGCGTTCTACAGCCGAATGCAGGAGTTTTAGCTCATGTTCAGGGGAGACCGGGCTACGACGACGCACCCTCAATTTCTGCTTTCAGGTCGCGGTACTTCTTGCGAATCTCGCGGCGCTGGGATGGATCCTGGTCCGGGTCATACTTAATGCCATTAGTGCCAAATGAGCCTGCTTGGCTAGAGTCTTCGTACGCCATCTCGTCAAAGTCGCTGTTGTGAGAGCCAGGAACGTCGTCGCGTCTTGGAGAAATGAGTCGCGCGCTTCGCGACTATTTGGTTGTGTTGACGTGCCGAGACCTTGCCATGTACGGTAGTGTAGTCACACAGTCAGGTGACTAGGGACAACTCTTGGTTACGTTTCCGTCTCAGCAAGGGTAGACTCAGACTGTCGCAACGCTGCCAACTTACACTATAGGAACCGTGCGTTGAGTATTCAATACTGAATACTGGTTTGACGGCAAGATTGACTGCCATATCATACACGGGGACGTTCGCAGGCGCTTAGTTCAGCCACGACAGTCGCGACGCGCGACGCGTGCAAAACGCGTCCGCCAAGCGGACGATTCATGATTTTGGGGCGCAGATTACTCTGACACCGGCACTCTTCTCATCGTTGTTCATTCAGAACTCTGGAAAACTTTAGACCCTGTCTCAACATTTTTTCGGAAAATTATATTCGTAGGAACGCAGCCTGCGAGTCACTGTCTTCGTATGTATCCACCTTTGGGAAGCCAGTTGAGTACAAAGGGCAGAAAAAAATACACCTTCTCGGATAAACTATAGCGCGAAGGCCGACACCACGGAAAAACACTTGAATATGCTCGAACACACTTTTATCGGTGATGCACGACACGCTTCCATCAGCGCCAGCCATTGCTCACATCTTTTCATTCTTTCCGCAACTTCACCTGGCCTTCTGAGCAGAGGAGAGAGAACCAACATACTTTTTTGCTTGCCTCAGAGCCTATGAACCTCATTGGAAATGTTGTCATGGTCGCAAACCGCTATGGGTGAGTCCAGATTTATACCCGAGTCCCTCCAGACACGACTGAAAGCCTTATTCCCGTCGCACTCGTTGTATGGTGGTTCAGGTGACTTTAGCAGCGCATTAAAAAGGTTTGAGCTTATCATTCCAAGTACTAGGAAAGAGGCTACGCCAGCTTTTGAAACACATGATCGACCGCCAAACAAATCACGATGATAATTCGACCTCAGCAATGAGGAGATACTACTTGTTGGACGTAATACGCTCAGGGTAGCATCGTCACCTACTATTGGTTGGGTGCCTGTACTGTCGTAAACGGAAGTATGACTGCAGATGACGCGCGACTGACTACAGTTTTCTTGAACAGAGCCGCTGTTTGACGGTGTCTGTCCTACATTTTTCGGGCATCTACCAAAATAACTAACTCAAATATGCAGGTCCCACCCGACCGGCGCAGCTGTATCGGAGTCGGAGCAGAGTGCGTACCCCTCGTCGTGCGTCATTGTCTGGCCACCTCACACCGCTCGTTTGTTCAGGTAGTCTCTGCTATCGCATGTCGCGATTTCGCTGATGTCGCCCGAGGTCGACGCCAGAGTGGCCGAGCGCTAACGAACGTTCCTGAGCTCACGAGACACAGTTGATGTGGGCGGAATCTGGACCGGGGCGGAGACGGTAATGACCGAGGGGAAGGAGGCTCGGATCCAGGACTATAAGTGCGGGGAAAGCGCGGGCGCCATGCGCTTGTTCCCCGTCTCCCACGACGAGCACGCCGCTATCGAATGGTACCAATCCTACGACATATCCCTCACACCCCGAGACTGCTCCTAACGCTAGCAGTCGGTCACCACACAATATGTTCCCAACCTCTTTCGCACTTCCACAGACTTTCCCCTCCAGCCCGGAGAGGGATCCCTGCTCGTCCATGTCAAGAGAGCATAGCGAGAAACACGACACAACCTTTGTCGTCTTTGCCGTCCTCATCCCATTCCTTGTCTTGTTGTCGGGTGTGTTTGCCGGTCTGACGCTGGGCTATATGAGTCTCGACGAGACTCAGTTGAATGTACTCAGTATTAGCGGCACACCGTGAGTGCCTTTGTTTCTGTCTCTTCTCTGTCTTACAGCCATACTGTTTAGTGACCAGAAGGCGTACGCAAACAAGATCAAGCCCATCCGACCCAAGGACGGCCATCTTCTGCTGGTCACACTCCTGCTCGCGAACATGATTGTCAACGAGACGCTCCCCGTCATTTCCGACCCTGTTCTGGCGGCGTGCGTGCAGAGCGTCGTCGTCAGCACCGTTCTCATCGTCATGTGAGTCCTTTCTCTTATCGCGGCCTGCGTATTCTCGCTCGCACGACGCTCTGTGCCAAAGCGGCGGGATGCGACGCACTCTGTGACCTCATGATCGCGTGTGTCCCATTACGCGACGCGACACGCTAATGTGACACATGGCGCTGACGTGGTCCCGGCGCGAGCGCCCGCAGCCGCCGTTATCGCACTCTGCCTCTCCGTTCCCCAGCACACCCTACGAGACGTGCAAAAGGAAACACCGGAAAGCCTTTCCTGCGGCGACGAGGACGTGCTCGCTCTTCTTACGGCCGGTTATCTGCCTATCGGACGGTCGCTGAAGGGATGTGTGCACAGCCCTGGCGGGTCGCGGGCCTAGAGAACCCACGTGTGTGCGAATGCCGTGGGGTCCATATCATCCTGCCGTGTGCCGTACACATACATGAGCTCATTTTGAACGCGTAATTGACTCCCCTTCGTTTCTCTAGATTCGCAGAAATTATACCGCAGTCGCTCTGCACCCGATATGGACTCTACTTTGGAGCAAAGATGGCCGGTCCTATGCGCGTCCTTCTGTGGACTTTGGTACGTGAAGCATGAATTCAATGTTGAGATGCTACCGAATATCTTATCGCCACTGCAGGGATTCGTCGCATGGCCCGTGGCGAAGCTTCTCGAGTTTATTCTAGGCCCGCACCACGGTATCATCTACCGTCGCGCCGAACTCAAAGAGCTCATTGCGATGCATTCGAGCATCGGAGAATACGGAGGTGATCTCAAGACTGACACCGTCACAATCATCGGTGGCGCTCTAGACCTTCAAGAAAAGGTCCGTCAAACAGGCGATGACCCCAATCGAGGACGTTTTTCATGCTTTCGATCGACGCGAAGCTTGACTATGAAACCCTGCGCCGCATCTGCCTGACGGGGCACTCGCGCGTGCCCGTGTACGAAGAAGTAGAGGTTCCCGTGTCGACCTTGCTTGTGCAGGTATGAAAGCGCTCCGTTTGCGATTGACAGCTCATGCTGATATGCAAGTGCCAGGGCGCCACGTTGAATTCGTCCGACGGACCCGTCCCAGCGGGGAAGCCAGCTCGCACCCAGAAGGTCAAGAAGATCATTGGTATCTTGCTTGTCAAGCAGGTGACGGCCTTCGCGTTTTCCCGTAGCGCCTTCTTTACTAATGGCCTTGCCTCTCGCAGTGTGTTCTCCTTGATCCCAAAGGTAAAACAGCCTTTGCAAATGAATGTCGGAATGACACTGACAAGTTCCGTCAGACGCGTGACACCCGGTGCGCAAGATCCCCTGAACAAGGTGCCCTTCGTGCCGAACAATGAACCGCTGCTCGCATTCTCGACCGGGTTCCAGGAGGGCCCGCTCGCACATGGCGATTGTGAGCCGTTTCAGCATCGACCAGGCCGTGAGCGTGAAAAAGGCGGTGAAGCGGTGGCCTTACTCAGCGTCTGCGCGATAACCGTTGGCATCGGCGATAGCGACTCGAGCTCGTCGAGCAGCGAGTCACCGAGGATGAAGGCACCTCCGCAGGGAAGCGCAGCCCTGCTTCTCCGCCGCATCCCGTTCTCGCGCAAGAGCACCAAGGATGAAGATTCCAGTGATAATGCGGATACAGCACCCGGCGACAGCGATGCGGACGAGCCCCAGGGGAGCAGTAAGAAGCTGAAGTTTAAAGTCGGCCGTGGCCGGAAGAAAGAAGCGTAAACAGGACATTGAGATGGGCGTAGTTCATGAGAGGGAAGGTAAAGAAGCAGACCGGACGAACAAGGTTCGTGCGATTGTAACCTGCGGCCCTGCCCAAAGCATCCTTTGGGAGATGGGAGCAGAGCATGCCCGCAGACGCTGTAATGTGACTGACGAAAGAGGGTGCTGGACCAGGTAAGCCAGTCGCGTGTTTTTGTAAACATTAGCTGACGAAGCATGTAGTCTTCCTCCAAACAGTAGATCCTGCGCTCATGCCCTCGGCATCATTACATTGGAAAGACATCCTGGAGGGTGAGCTTCGCATGAATCTAGACGGTCTCAATGATCTCTGACACAGCTACTAGAACTTATCGGCGAGGAAATCTACGACGAATTTGACCCTCAGGGCCATCCTGACCTCAAGTCGTACGCGCTCAAAAAAAACGAAAAGACCCCCCTTTCCGCCATCAAGCGCAAGATTTCTGGCTCCCGAAGCTTGCTCAATCCATCGGTAACATTGGTTTTGGTAATGTATCGGCTGCCCCCGGAGGCAGAGATACAACGACAAAGTCGCTGAGAACCCACAACTAAACGGCGACACCCCTTATCAAGCCTATCGAGATCGCGATTCCTGCGTTTGAGAGGACTGAACTTCATGGGACTAGGGCTAGGTCTTCACGCGCTCTAGGAGTGCACCGCCGGTACCTGGAGAGAGATGCAGACCAGCATGGAGTTGCGGACAGAGGCGGACAATGCACCTACAACTGGTTCCCGAAGGACTCAGTTCAGCCCGACGAAGATGATTATGACGACGACGAGGACTTCAAGTTCAAAGACAAGAGAGTAACGTACCCAGGATCATTCATGAAACCAGGTCTGGAACCAAGCATGTCCTCCACTCTCCCCTCCCACCGAAATTCCGGAAATCGCACTCCCGCCCGGCGTCGCACGCATCCGTACCACCACGCACGCCGCCCCGCTCCGCGCGCCTATCCCCGTTCCAGCGACAGCACTCGCTAACCGCTCTCGGGCGCCGCGTCTCTCGCGGTGCCCGCCTCCCGCAGCGCCTCGCCCGCGCCGTCGCTTGAGCACGCGATCATCGCGCGCGGAGCGCATGCGCCGTGCGGCGTCGGTGTTGTCCCCGCCCACATCCGTTCCCAAGGGCGCGCGTTTCAAGAGCAGTCCGCTCACCGGTGACCGCTTTGGTGTGTGTGTCGTCGCGGAGAAGGTGAGACGCGAAATGGGTTGTGGGTGTTGGCAGGGGCGTTGAAGAAGAACGGATACCTGGGGGAGAGGGAGAAGGATGGATCGGATTTTGAGTGACAGAACAAAGGAGTACCTTTGAGGTCGTTGCCACGAGTTTGATTGGCCCTACGCACGAAACTGAGATGGATCCTTTTTACGGAGAATGAATGCTACCCGATCACCTGGATTGCATATACGAATGTAACAGTAAATATGCGTACAATGGAATCTTCGTCTTCTTTGATGTCGTTTACATGGTAGTATATGCCGTGAAACAGGAAGATTTTTTTGCTGCTACCAATGTCGAGTATCTTGCAAGTCATTACGTTGCTTTAACGCCAGAGACGATTAAGTTGATACTGTGGCTCCCCATCTGGTTCAAAGTAGCTTTAAAAACACAGACGGTCCCCCGACTCCCCAAGTTCGGGACCCGCGGGACGGTGGACAGCCGTATGTGAATTTACATGAATATCCTCTGTATTTTTCTCTAGATGGATCCATCAGTCCGCTAGCTTCTGCAGCTGGGGTTTCAGAGGCTCGGAACTGTCGCAGAAATTCTCGAAGCATTGTCCCGACTCCGAGTTAGGAATGTGGCGTATCTAGTTGCCCTTTTCCGAGGCACATGTTGTCTTCATTAGTGGTAAATAGGCTGTACTATTGATGCGGCTTGTCTATTAGAGTTATCTGCCTGTGAAGGATTTCTATCGCGCTGTGTTTGCTCTTTCGTTGAAGGTAAATACTCCATCATCAGTTATATATGCCGCGCAAGCCCCATGTGCATGTGTCACGACAGGGTCCGCACAGATTGCATTGATTGGAGTTGTCCAGGTACAGTACCCTCAGATCATTCCATTGCTCGGAGGCAATAGCTGATTCTTGGGCTTCTTCAGTCCCCACGACCTAGGTAGCTCCTGCGCCTTCCTTCGAGCGGCACACTCAACAGGCTTGATGTTAAGGCCATGCGATCTCTTTTTCCGTTCTTTCTCGGTACGTGGTTCATGTCTCTGCCCAGACGTCAGGATGGCAGTGGGCCTTTGGGCCGAGTGTAAGTGCCTTGAGATGTAGCAGGGGAGCTCTCGAGGATCAGCTAATGAGATCCTTGTATAGGTATCCGTGGCCAGCAGCTCACGGAATGTCAAACGGTACCACTTGTCGTGAAGTCGAAGAACGATGGCTCGTCATCTGTCGGGGTGTCCCGTACTACATGCTAGCCTTCGAGGCCGATGGAATCCCGACCACGAGCGAGTGTGGGCACCGACGCGTCGGAGTTATCCTGGCAAGTAACACACAAACGAGGGTGCGCAAAAACGGTTGGCAGAGAAAACCAATGGAAGTGGCACTGATAGGTGTTAGGATCTGTTCTTATGCTGGCCATGCTCGACGGGAACGGAAGTGCGGGTGGAGTCGCAACCCAAACATACAGTGTAATAGGTACGCCTGTAAATTACGCGCTTAATTGTATGATGTCACATTGAAGCCCTAGATTCCCCCGATAATAGAAGGAGCGGACACTTCGTGCCTTTCACACGACCTCATCCTCTTCCTCTGCCCAAAATATCATCAAATCTGACGGACTCCATCTCAACATGCCAGCCTTGGGGACTTACCATAGAGGGGCAGGGACAAAACCATACACTAGTCGTTCTCTCAACATTGACATGCTTCGGATTTATTACCAACTTCACAATGAAGGCGAACGACGAGTATTCACCTACATCAGCCGTGACGGACCTGGGGTAGAAGTCATCGGTATGTAAATAATACTGTTTGATTTGTGTAAGCATCAGGTACGTCACTTTGCGGCGACCCATAGCTTCCCGTGTAGGTTATAGGCGTACGGTGCCATCTGAAGTTCAAGTGTCTCCATAATTTCATGCCGCCCCCAACAGCCACTCGGACAGTGGGGCCCCCTCGAGTGGCCTCCTTCGTACGGAGGGTGGGGCCGATGACACAACGTGTCCAGGGCCTTCTTCTTCCGTCTATCCCACGAGCTCGCCTGAAACATCTTGCTGGCCACAACCACCCTCAACAACGAATGTCACGAGCAGCTGCAGGGTCAGTCCTTACCGAGGTGTCGACCATACACAAGCCGGATACAGCTAGCAGCTCGCAACAGACTACCGGGGCCTACGAATACACTTAGTCTCAATTCTCGGAACTTGAGCCCTCGGACTTAGCGACTATAACAGCGATTGCTATGTGTAGCAATTGGGCCATACTAGATCTATTCTTCCGCCCGGAGGATGACTCGCGGAAAGCAGACGCGCCGGCATCTATGATCTGTACAATGCCTCTCTTACCATGGATTATTCAAGAGGGGTGGGCCCCCAAGAGGGCCATACCACAGGACACCGCCAGCGACTATGGCGCCAGAATGAAGGGGAGATTATCCTCAGCCCGCAGCCACAAAACGCGCCGCACTCTTCTCGTCGCCCGGATCTTACAACAGAGACCTGGTCTCCACTGCTCATTCCGAGTGCCACGTGCTTGACCAGCCTAGCAAACGGAATCCGGTACATTAAACGCGACAGAAGAACAGTAAGACCGGAAAAAAACCTTCTACGCCCGATTAAAACGCACCCCTCCCCGCCAACACAGCGGACAAAAACGCAGCCAGCACACTTGCGCGCACAAGAGGCCACCAAGCCAAATTTCTGTTCCGAGCGGGGATCCCGATTGCATCCATGTCGACGAAGCTTTCATGACGGGTTTGAGCATGCGCGCGCTGTAGAAGACGTAGCATCTATCGCACCACACGAATTGCCTCTCCTCCCATATGGAGACCGTGTCAGCCCAACCACGCCCCCAGACCGGATCATGACAACACGTAGGCATGAGGCGCGGTTGGTATTCTGGTAACCTTATGGGGTTATGCATTTATTAGTATTGTTACATTTTTTCGCAAGCATACCCCAAGGAAGAAGATAGGTATTCGATGTTTTGCGCCTCCCTACGATAGGGAGAGAGCCTGCATGGTCTTCAGTCGTTTAACCCTCTTCGTCCATCGACTCCATACCCGCGTTCTTCCACCAGGGCACACAGGCCAAGACCTTGCTCCGCTATCGCAACACTGTCACGTTGATCCAGCTCCTTACTTCGCGATACCAAATATACACGTAAACACACCCGTAATTCGTATACGGCGCTCTTCTTCCCTCCCTCTCCTCTGGCTTGTCATCGTTCACCATTACGCCTTCCACAGTCGCCTCTCGGTGGTCCAGCGTTCATCGTCATAGAATTCGCTTTCGTACTGCCTACAACAACGTACGCGCCAGTACAACTTCACCCGCGTCGATGTACATACGAGATGTTAGGGGTGTATCTAGGAAGATCTGGAGCCGCACCCGAGTCCGGCCGTCGGAACGACCCAGAAAATGGAGCGCCGTTCGTTTGGCATACCGCTATGTAGACGTTCGGCACGGATTTGAGTTTTGCATTTGACGCATTGGGTATGGGCACATACAAAGCGGAAGGCTCGAGGGGAGAAATATTCGCGCTGACATATATGTCGATCGAAGGAATCCTAACGTTACTGTTTGAGAAAGAATGGTGAGTAGTAATTGAGACGAAACATAGGGGATGGACGTACGCCTTATAAGCCCTTCTCATCCGATGACGACTTGACTATTCGCTAGATATATAACTTACCGAATGAGAATGGGCGGAAACACTGATAGCACTGAAAACGACTAGAGAAGAGCAGAACTTGGTAAAACACGAGTGACTTCATTAGGGGCACGAGACATACCTTTGTACCACAAAAACCCATCCCCGTACCTCACTTTGCCCTCGCCGACCTCCGCCAAGTGTCAAACAAACGCAAAACACATACTAAGAGCCCCACATCATGCAAGACACGAATTCGCGTACTTTTTGTTCAGCTCGTTCGTGATGGCTTGCTGTGGGGCGGAAGTCCGAAATGCGACGGATGTACCGCAACGGTATCCTAAGCACGCTCAGTCTGTCTTTTAGTAGGTGGTTTGTTGCATAGCATGTGAAACTGAGAGCGTACCTTGATGATTGAGAGTACGAACATGCTATGGGTCTCAGTCAAAGACAGTTATAGTCTATTTTTCCAGACCCATTCGCACGATATGTACCCCCGAGGCTCAAATACTGGATTCAAGCGTGATTTGCGGGTCGATATGCTTCGCTGTTAACGCCGTCTGCCTTTAGGAAACTAGGAGGGTCGCGCGCAAGTCGCACGCCGAACAGAGCTCAATATGAAATGGTGTAGTATGACGAGCGTTCCCGTTTCACCCCCCCCACCCGGTCGCGCTTTGTGACCGAAGTGTCTACTGTGTCACACACGGAGGTCACGACGGTACGAAGGACACATGTGATGCATATGATGTTTCATCGAGCATCTTTCCATCTCTTCTACCGTCCACGGCCTCTTGCACGCCCGACACTTAGAGTCCATGTCGGACGCACCACCAGCGAGGCGCCAAAGCGCCCCAAGAGGGTACAGAGCCACTTCATAAGAACAACTCGGTAAGCAATCCACTCAGTCACGAAACTCTGCACAAGACTTATTATATACAGAGAGAAAAGAAGAACAAAAGGGCTTAAAGAAAATAGAGAAAGGAGGCCAAAGCTCGCTGCGAAAAGCGTCCCAACCGTCAAACCACAAAAAAGAAATAGAACCGCCATTCACTAGCCAGCCAAAGGTCTCGCTCGACAGCTTGCCTGACCAACGTCAGCGGAGAAGAATGGTCAAGCGAAGGAAAAAGAAGGGAGGAAATTCTCCAAGGGGAGCGCGCGCTTAAACCGACGTGCAGCTTAACACTTACCACGCAAAGACCGCCTGTGTGAGAAGAAAGGTTGCGACGAACATACCAATATTTGACAGTAAAACCAATTAGCTGGACACAGGAGTCGCATACAGCATGTTACCCAAACACATATAGTCAAAATAGCGGTGTTCCGACCACAATGGCCGTACGAAAGACCATGCCTTGCTTCGCTAAGCACTTGATAGGAAGGACGCCCAGGGCTTACTTCAAACCTCAGTTGACCCTGGATGGGCACAATGTATCAAAGCCCATGAAGCGATCATTTCCGTCATTCCTGCTCGTACCGCCCAATGTTCACCGGCTTAGAATTCGACCATATCCTGCGTCATGCCCTCTTACCACTGCACTGCATAGACTAGTCTCACTTCAGGATGGTGATGCCGTCAAGAGCCCTGATGAACTCTGAGTCACCACCATGCTGTTACGAGTTCACCCAAACTACTGAGACTCTGCGACACTAGGAATCGAATCATATGCTGCTGTGAAAGACGACAACCTCTGTCTCGTAGACTACATAGAGTTTATCTGATACAAGAGCCGCGTATTTCGACCCAGTTCTGTTGTCGAAGGAAACGTACTTATGGAAGACGGATGCGCAAGGACCAAGACATGACCTCCGGGCCGCGGAGAAGTTGTCTTGGATATAAACCGTTTTGCGATATGAAGAAAAAATATGAGTCACTGCTCAAACGCTATAATGCACATGTGATGGTTGAAAACAAGGCTCTTACATATTTGCATAAAAGCTAACCAGGGTTCGATATTCACGAATACCCAGCAGCTCAAGCAGCACTGGGGTGGTAGCATGACTGAGTCGCGTCGCATCCCCTCCTCGTCCGTCCCCCCTTCTCTCCATAACCTAATAGTGGGACTGAGGATCATACGCACCTAGTAACCAGTTTACTGTTGACGCGAATAGTAACTTCTTACCACACCTGAGTTTTGTACCTGTTCCTAGAACCTCTTCAAAACTAAGCACCGTCTATCATCCGCAGGCACACTTCTAAGCAAGCCTTCATGCGAGGTGGTTATCATCGCGCCCCACCGCGGCTAATCCGTACCTCTGTACAACGGGTGCGTGAACTGTTCTGCCTCCTGGAAACACTTAACTACTCATCCCAACTTTAGGAAGATAAGTTATCTAATTCAACTGTCATTCGTGAACAATAACTCTAACATCAATACCATACAAATCAAGGGTTAAGACCAAAAATCGACGAGCTTACTGCGCCAGAACACTCCCTCAATGTCCCCGCTACGACGCGCACAAAAGGACAGGACGCGATTCTCGCAGGTCCACTCGCGTGTACATCACACGTCCTTCCTGCGTAATGTACGCCGCATTGAGAAACTCTGACGAAAAAGATCATTGTCGCGACGCTACACGTCCTCCTCGAGCGATGACCCATCGCCCATACGGTGATACCGCCATTGTCACTGTTACCACTCCTGAGGTATCGCGCTTAGACAAACACCTTCCACGGCAATGCTTCGCGATAGAGCCCACCCGTTTCCATCTTAACCGCCGTATTCCTATGCTGTATCGCGACGATATTGATCGTCTGATATCGGCATTTGGCACTTGGCGCTGCTGAAGATCACGCTCCGCGCCACGACCCGAACGATATACGAAAGGTTGGCCGTCAAGCGGCATGAAGCTAGCGTGAGTTTATACAAACATTTTTCCGTACTCGACGACCGGCACGTTCAACGAGAACGCGGGCGAGAAGTTCAAGGTTTGCTGCACTCTAAAGTTTGAGCTCGATTTTTTCTAAACAGTAAGTGGTCAATAGTGGCATTGCCAAGCGAGTTCCACGCGCAGCTAAGGCCGTTGTCCAGGCTCTCTCCAGGACGCCCCCCCGGTTCTTTACATCGAGCAGAAGGATAACCCCATGCAGATCCCCGTTGCCACCAAGTATCTGGAGACATCATTGAGCCTATGCTGACAGCCGCAATGGTGCGGTCAACTGCAAACCCCTTGCTTATGAGGAGGCCATACAAGGTAACGGCATATCTCGCATGTATGAAAATGTCAAGGCTTATATTCCATCATAGCGTACTCAGTACCGGCGAGTTGGTCGTCAATCCGAAAAAGCTCGGAGAGCGAGTGGGTATCGCTGGCTTGAGGGCATCCAAGACTGGTGTATCTCCCGTCAGCTATGGTGGGGACACCGCTAGTGTCCTGCATACTTCGTGCGGATCGAGCAGGTGTACAAAACCAGATGTATGTGGTTTTACTCCTCCCCTCCCGGAGGCGGCTGCTGATGCGTCATCTAGGTCAACGATGGGCAAGAACTAGGGTCGTCGGACGGACTTTGGAAACAGGCCACGTGAGCGCGCCAAGGTCCTCGCCAACGGTGCAAAATTCCACTCTTGAGCAGAGACGAGGATGTCCTCGACACGTGGTTCTCGTCTGGTCTGTGGCCCTGGTCCATCATAAGGGCTGGCCCCAGAAGGTTAGTGTTAGTAGTAGTATTTGAGGGCGCTGATTGTCTGAAACGGGTATGACAGAACCTTCGACATGGACGTGAAATTCTTCCCCTCGTCGCTTCTCGAGACAGGCATTTGGGACATTATATTCTTCTGGTCGTCGCCCGCATGGTTCTTCTCGGCATCCATCTCACGGGCCAAGTGCCCTTCAAGGAGGTCTACTGCCATCAGCCATGATCCGTGACGCTCACTGGACGGAAGATGAGCAAGTCCGCTCGGGAAACGTCATCGACCCATCGACACGAAGTGAATCCAGGGCCTCGACCTCGAGGCGCTGCACCTGAAGCTGCCACGAAGGCAACCTCGACGAGAAGGAGATCCAGCAAGGCCAAGGCGGGCCAGAAGAGAAAGACTTCCCGAAGGGTATCCCCGAGTGCCGGCACGGATGCGCCTCCGCTTTGCGCTCTGCCCGCATACACAGCCGCGCCCCGTGCGGCGTGACATCAACCTCGAGATCCTGCGGTGCACGGGTACCGCCAAGTTCTGCAAACAAGGTACGTTCAACGCTACGAATTGTTTTGCGATGCTCAAGTTCGACGACGTGGGTTTGAGTGAAGAGGTAAGTTATGTTCCTCGCCCGAAATGCCAAAGTATGTGCGAAACATAGCGAAGATAGAATGTGACTGACACGGTTGGTGATCAGCCGTCCCAGGCAAGGAGAGCCTCGTTGAGCGATGGATCCTCAAACAAGCCCTCAACGATGCTGCTGGGCCGAGATCAACCGCGAGCTGGGCTGTGCGCAACTTTATGAACGCGACGAACGCCGCATACAACTTCTGGGCTGTACGAGCTAGTGACGTCTTCATTGTGCGTTCTAAACTTCTATCTCTGTCAGGTTGTTGTTTTGACTGACTATGTGATGCGTTGTGTCACCAGGAAGCGATCAAGCCCATGACGGACGAGTCTACCCCCGCTGAGATCCGCGATTCCGCACAACAGACTTTGTACACCTGTCTCGACCACGGCCTCCGTCTGCTGCACCCCTTCATGCCGTTTGTCACAGAGGAGCTGTGGCAGCGCCTCCCGCGCCGGCCGAACGACCCCACGCCGTCAATCATGCTGGCGCAGTTCCCCGTTCACGTGCGTGTTCCACTTGGGCGTACCTTCCACACGCTGCTTACGCTCTTTGTAGGACGATGCGTTTGTCTTTTGACGCCACGAGCTTCGATCTTGTCTTCTCTGCGATCCGGTCATGTCGTTCACTCGCTGCGATGTACAATATTTCAGCGAAGTCCCAGCGTAAGTGCGATTCGTTCGTCGCGTAGATTAAGCGTGCTCACTGGCGTGCAGCGTACATTCGTGTGTCGACCGAGGCCGAGGCCGAAACTCTTTGAGGAGCAAGCCTCAACGATCGTTGTCCTCGTCAAGGGCTGCAAGACGCTCAAGATCGTGCGGGGACGTGAGCGAGGTTTATGCGGAGGGCTGTGCGTCGACCGTGCTCACGCCCACCGTGTTGTCCACGCGCTCATTCGGGTGGGTTACTTGGTGTGCTTTTGGAGAGATTATGTTTTTCTGACGGGTGTGTGCGTAGGGCTTGGTCGACTTGGACCACGAGATTGTCAAGAACGAGAAGAAGCTCGGCGTCGCGAAGATTGCGCTCGATAAGGTTCGTGAAGGCCGAGTCTGTGCCCAACTACGAGGAGATTGTCCCTCTAGAGACGCGCGAGTTCAACGCTGAAAGGGTCAGTTCTTCTCGAAGATGTAGTGCGCTTGCTCATCCATTTTTCGCAGCACAAAACGCTAGCAGTGGACATTGAGACGCTCGAAAAAACGTCCGATCGCGATGTTCAAGAAACTAAAGGCGACGTAAGGCTTTTCGTAGATTCACGTTGCTATCCTCTGTTGTATATAACTGTACCATGTATCCATCGCTTCGACATCCAGCTGTCAGAGAAACTCTCAAAGATACGGCCGATAAATTTACCCATGCCCAACAAGTCTCCTTACAATTCGTCCGAAAATCAACTTGAGCAAGTGTTGCCATCAATTCCGAGTCGTTGATTGGAACGCTTGACAGTGACACTTGTAGCGTCGTGACGTCACCTGGTCACGTACGTGACTGGTCGCGTCCGGTCGGTCACCGGTCACGGTGTTAGCGTTCAGCTCACACTTGCTTTTTCCTCTCTCAAGCTTCGACCCCCATGAGAAGGTACTGCGGTCAACAATCAGTGGCGTGCTACGTCAAGCTACACCGACATGGCGCACAGAGTGCGCTTGAATTGCTCTGAGGCTGCAGACTCTGTCTCACAAGCGCATCCATTCGTCCCCAAATATCTCCATGCGTTGGGAATACACTCCGCGCAAAGTTGTCATGAAAACACTCAAGTATCTGATACTGTGTGGTTTTTTTACACTTCCTAGCAACGCGACTGAGGCGGCGCAAGCTCCTCTCGGACCGCAGTCTGTGAGGATCGCTGGGACGCGAACTGCCTTTACACCCGAATTCTCGGCCTCTGTGGAGAGATATCTCGCTCATCATCGAGTGCCTGGGTTATCCGCCGGGGTGGTCTATGTCAATGGTTACCACGGTAGAGACAGAGTTTGGCACTTGGGGCAACCGTACGGAAGACGGAGACGCGATGTCCAAGGAGGTGCGTATGTCAGTGAGATCCCAGCCTGCAGATCATTCTCAATAGTGCGATAGACCCTCTTTTGCATTGGCTCGTCCTCCAAGGCCTTTTTGGCCGCCTCGATAGGAATCCTTATGGATGACTTCGCGAAGGGGAAGAATGCAACGACGCTCCCTCCTGAAGTAGAAGAGTTCACGTGGACTACAAAGCTTCGCGATCTGCTCCCCGGCGAGTGGGGAATGAAAGACGTGTGGGCATCTGAGAAGGCCAACATACAAGATGTTCTAAGCCACGTATCTGGATTGCCTCGGTATGTTTAGATGCATGACAAGTCGACAGGACTTCAGGCTGACCTTGATGTTAGCCATGACCTCGCGTATGGAATGTCTGATACTCAAGCGGATGTGGTCAAGAGGCTACGGTTCCTTGAACCTGTCTTTGAGCTTCGTGAACAGTATCATTACAACAATCACGTCAGCATTGTTCTCATCATCTTACTTGTTGGCCGCTAATGTCTCATGTTAGATGTACATGCTTGGTGCTCACATTGTTGAAAAATACTCGGGCAAACCATTCCACACTTACGTAGAGGAGCGCATTTTCAAACCTCTTGGCATGAACTCTACCGTGTACCAAGCCCAGGATATTCAGCCGAATCATGTTCTAGCACAATCCTTCACTGGTGATAGGCGGCGTATCCCCACATGGTTCGAAGACAAGAGGATATCAACACTGCTCGCTGGTGCGGGTGGTGTCATCTCAAGCGCAGTTTGACATGGTGATGTGGATATTATCTGGTGCTACGCAGATACTCAGGCATCATACAGACCAAATGGCTGGCTATTGTTCATTAATAACGGAGTGGATCCGAACACCGGTTCAAGATATCGTGCCAAAAGATGTGATCGAAGCAATCACCACGGCGTATACCATCGCTTCTGGACGAAGTTTGGACGCTGACAGCTCCATTCAAGGCTACGGTATGGGCTGGTTGCGTGCTTCATACCGGGGGCATGAGGTATGCTATCAGCACCATGATTTATGTCTGGCTATTTTCTCATGAGACGGGCAAATAGACTGTGGCGCATAGTGGTGCCTTGCCGGGATTTGTGACCGAGACCAACATACTTCCCGTGGGATATGTTCGGTGTGATTGTGCTCATGAATAATGATTTTGCTGCAGAGGTACCATACACAGTGACACAGCACGTCGCGGAAAATGTCCTAGACCTCCCACACGCAAAATCGGACATAGGTTGGCAGAACTCCAACATGTGCGCTGCTGATCATCCGCCTCTTCGGAGAGCTCTCTGCCTATTGCCCACCACGACAACCATCGGCAAACCTACTCTCTCCCAATTTCAAGCTACGAGGGGCTTTACACCAACCCGGGCTATGGACCCATCAGTGTTCTGCTATCCCACCAAACACCTCCTCCCACTGCACAGATCTTCTTGCCACATTTGCGTCCGTCAAATGCGACGTCCGAACCTGCATTATATGCATACTGGGACCGAGTTCGGACGTCGACACACATTCCCTAGCTCATTCCGATCCAGGGCAAACGATTTTGTCCCGTCAAGACGTCCAACATATTTCCCCGCGGCTTTGGCAAGGACACGCGGCCCTTTGCAGCTCTACCGCTCCTTGCCATGATGTGCCCGTTCCCGCCATATTTGATGTGCATGATGGAGAGGTTTAGGGGTTTGGCCCTACCGAATGGGTTTGAGTCTGCTCAAGTTAGGAACGCTGGGGCGGAAAGGGTCCTTGAAAGAAACTGCGTTTGTTCTACTTTGAGCGTGTCTAGCTTGAGCTTTTTGTTCGTACATTCACGAGCTCCACCTAAGCCAAACAACTGCCTGCGCATTGCTTGGCCTGCGCGTTTTGAAGAGGCTTGAACGCGTCGAGGCCTGAAGGCTTTCCCAGTGAACCCCTAATCCCCACCATTTTGGCTTGGCTCTTTGTACGCTATCACCTTGTCTCGCCTTCGTGTAGTACTCCTCAAATATATCGTCACGCAACAATGAAACTGCCGGCTCAGACCTATCGAGATCTCGTAAATGCAGCAGGCCTGGATGGAAGACGGGACAAGCCCAATGAAGAGAAACAGGCCCATGCCTTATAAGCGTTTGTTTGTCTCGTATTGACCGTGATAAGCTGTCACACAAAGTACGTATTGAAGATGACATGTATTGTGGTGACTATGAAACACGATTAAGACCACAGTGAATATTGCATGGGTATAAAGGGACCGGTTTATAGAAGATAAATATGATACGCCTGAAGTAACAATTGACAATCCAACCTTGATGGGAAGAGACCCACAGAAGGCAACGAGATCATCGATCCGGGGAGAGCATAGCCACGGACTCAGGAATGACCATAAGGCCTCAAGCAGAAAAAACCAAAAACACAGGCGAGACGGACTCACGTCGCCGCCACAGCCCTCGCGCACACCTCAGCTCCCCACCACGACCCCACGAAAGAAGACCAGAGGACCAGCAAACCACCGAGCAGAAGAGAGCAGGCATCGCCGGACTGGTGGATCAACGTCGCGGAGCCACAAAGGCTCATCGCGACGGACCCACGCGAGCCCCCCCCATCCCCGCCCCCACGCCCGACGGCCGCCGGTGTCCGATCTTGAATCGCAGAGTCGTCGCAGAGAAACCAGAGTGTGATGCAAGCAGCTGTAGTCGAGCGAGTGAAAGCGTCAGGGAGAGGGTGAGTCTCCAAGAACTTCCGTCGAGTTTGACTATGCCTGTGGATGTTTTCGCCGTTTGGTAGAGCGAGGTCGTCGTGGCTGGCCAGATCCCGGGCGGCTAGCTGTCAAGAGTGGACAGAAGGAGGCTGGATCCAGGCCGGCGCGAGGGAGATGTATGCGTAGGAAGATAGCCTTCGGTTGAAGAGTGCCAGGAGGATGCCGTGTCGACGGGTGAGCGATGTCGTCGAGAGAAGTGATTAGGGATTTAAAGGGGGGATAGGCTGTGTGACTCGAGAGAAGAGAGAACGAGGTCCGATAGAATAAATAGAGGAGACGTCGCGAGCAGAGGATCAAGGCAAGGCAGATGAGAAAGTCGAGGGTAATCCAGGAGTTGAAGTAGGCGTCGCACGAAGTTGAAAATAGGCTGTGTTGGATCCCGGAGGATTGAAAGCATTGACCACGACGCATTGCTGGAACGTCGCGACCGTTCGAAGAGTAGGCTGTGGATTGGATAGGCTGTGGGTGTACGACATTGCTGTGGAACGTCGTGTCGGTCGCAAGCGCCGGAAGGGTCGTCAAGGTCATCGGAGTCGTGAAGCAAAGCAAAGCGAGGATAAGACAAGAATTAAAGCAAAGTCAAAGGGTATCTTGGGTTCCAAGGCCAACGAGCGAGGACGATAAGAGAGCAATAGTGGGGGCTCAGAAGCAAGACAGGCGGGTGCAGAGACGGGTGATGCGAGAGGCGACGGTGCTGAGCCAGCTCTTCGCGCGGGCGAAGAGGCCAGCCGGCTGCAAGGTAAACAATATCTCAGCATTAAAATTGCGGAAAACACGCACGCAGCATGCTTACCTTTTCTTGCACCATGACTTCAACCTCTACAGAAGTACCAGAAATAGACTCGTCCTTCTCCTCGACGACGACGGCAGTGGTGGCTGTGACATAGGACATGTCACGCTGCACCGGGTCCGGAATGACGATCGTCGGGCGAACAGGCGGGACGCTCTCATCTTCAAAACGGACCGTCCTCGCCACCCTCGAGAGGAACATCTTCAAAGCGGCCGAGGTAAGGAGTAGACCTGTTGTCCTCCCAGTACAGGTCGTCGTCGTCGGCATCGTAGTACTGCCGCGGGGCCACAGCCAGAGCCGACGACGCGTAGAAGAACTCGGGGCACGGGTGCGCCGACGGTGTACACGTCGCTCGCGCCGAAGCAGCCGAATGAGCCTGAGCGGAAGGCGGGTTTTGTGCTCCTCGGGAGCTCGAGGGCTGCCGACGTCGGGAAGGGGAGCGGTGCCGGAAGCGAGGGCCTTCCAGTCACTGGAGGACATGTGCATCAGTGTATATTCGATATGGGTGAGAAGGAAGTGCTTACGGCTTGCCCCACCAAGGGTGGTTCATCGCGTCCTCGAGCGTGGCACGGCGGTCAGTGTCAATCACAAACAGCTATGTACAGATGTGATTAGAACGAATATAATCTGAGAAGGTAAATGCACTCACAGTGTTGAGGAACGCTTTCGACTTCTTGTCCATGTAGTCTCTACCGAGCCATTTCTTGAATGGAGCCATTAGATGAAACATGGCCATGTAAGGGTCATCCGCCTCCCAGGGAGTCTACCAGCACAATCAGTCACAGCATACACAAACCTGCTAACCAGCCTACTCACCCTGCCGACCAGCATCGAGAACACAGTGACAGCAACGACCACACATCGCCTCTCGAGGGGTAATCCCCCTTGCCCGAGAACATCTCCGGCGACATGTAGCACAGCGTCCCCCCACACAAATTTCGGGCTCAGACTCGGACTCGCCAGGTGCGGGGAGAGTCCTGGACGGGCTTCGTGAACCCAAAGTCGGAGATGAACGGAGTGGCCGGTCGGCCTTGAGGAGGACATTCTCGCCCTTGATGTCGAGGTGGACGAGACCGAGGTTGTGAAGGAACTTGATGCCGCATGCCTGGGGCGGTACGTGCCCTAGTCAGCCCGCTGGCTCAGCAGACAGTCGAGAGGTACTTACCATCTCGCCGGCGTAGAACTGAGCGAGTGGCTTGGGGATGCGGCGGCCCCCGCGGCCGATGAGACCGTCCAAGTCGCCTCCAGAGTAGTTTTCCTGTCGACAACAGCTTCAGATGCGCGCATACAGGCCAAATGTTGATGGCACTCACAGTGAGCAGGAAGTAATGACTCTTTTTGTGGAAACTCCCCAGGAACTCCATGATGTTTGGCACACCACGCGTCGTCCCACCTCTCTCAAGACAGCCTGCTCACCGAGCACCTGTTCCTCTCTCGCCTCGCGCTTGTCGATGACCTTCATGGCGAGCTCTTACCAGAGTGGGACGTGTCTGACGAGATAGACTGTGCCGCATCCGCCCGCTCCGAGGCGTCGAATGGACTCAAAGTCCTCGGGGCGGAGTTTGTTTGTGGGGATGCGGAGGTTGTTGGTGCGCTTCGGGATGGCGAAAGAGCTGACGAAGGACGGAGTGCCTACTGCGGTGGAAGAGGCGGGCGAATGGGCGCGGGCGGTGGGGTCGCGGATAGGAGGGAGGGGGGTCTTGATAGAGAGGACCTCGGGGCTGTGAGCGGCGTCCCAGAGGAGGACTAGGGAGTTCACGTTCGGCAGCGGGGGAGGACTGAAGGCCGTGAGGGTCAACTTGGATTACGGCCGAGACTACTTGAAGGCGAACAACGTACTGTCCGAATGACCGCGGAGGCAGACTCTTTCTCCTCTTGAGGAATATCGCCATTTGTCTAAGAAGTCAGCTCATCCCGCGGCAGTCATGAGAGGCATTGCAGACGTACCTTTGCATGAGTGACGACGGGCCGAGGCTCTCGTTTACGTCCAAGCTGTTTGATACGACCAAAGAAAAACCCATTGTAGAAGAGAAAAAAGAAAAAAAAATCAACAGAAAAGCAGAGGAAAGCAAAGCAAAGCGGGGGAAGAAGTAAGAAGCCAGAAGATGTCCGTCCACTGGCGAACGGACCTATATGGATGCCAGCTCGCCAGCCTCAGGGGGAGGCTGACTTTCGGGCCTCGGATCTGCATGACGTCCGTGGCATCTGGGCCCCTGACATCGGCTAGCACATGGCTACTTTCGTGCGATTTCAGCGTACATATTGGATGCTGCAAGGTGTGACGAGGTATCCGCTGACAGTGTCTGTCTGCACGCCATAATTCCCTATCAGAAGGGTCCAGTGTTGCCCATCGGTCGCGTCCGACCGGGAGGCGACACACGACACCGCGACTTTTATATACGAAAATATCATATCTGGTGCTGTGGGCTGAGGGTATATCATGGGTACATTACGGAAGGGGGACTTGTACAACGATGACGGTAGTCGCAAGGCCTGCGAAGAGCGCCGTGGCGTAAAAATACGAAAAATACAGCGGATAAGCGCCGAGGCCGAACACGTGGCTCACCACCTTCTCACTACTGTGCCTCGGGAACGGCTCTGGTCAGAACGGGGCTCGCGTGATTGCGTCGTGCTGGTGCTTCCATGGCACTGCGATGTTCAAGAATCTGCAGTCCCGGAGATCCTTTGCTCTTGAGGCGCGGTGCGTCTGCTGGTCTTCTGGTCTTCTTTCATGGGGTCGTGGTGGGGGCCGTGGGGCGCTGAAGTGTGCGCGACAAGTGCGCAAAGGTGACTGCGGATCGCAATGAAATGTGTATTTATACAATTTTCGTGATATATATGTTTGCTGAGCAGGAGTCAACAGTAGCGGCCACGGAAGATATCAGTCGTCTGAAAAATGATCGTGAATAATACAAAGGCTATTAAAGGGCGTCGAGCACTGGGCTCCATAGCTGTGAGGTCGAGAACCTTACTGGTATAAACATTAGTTCTGCGGACTATCTTTAGGTGCGCGCTCCATCCATGATGACTTTCATCGGTAACCTCGATTTCGGCCGACTCGACAAAGTTTCGCCATCCCGGAAAACTGTCGCAGCAACTCAGATTATCAACACCTCCGGGAAGAGTGCAGCTCACCGGGAATGTGCGACCAAAAACTCAAAAGTGTTCGACCGGCTTGTAGATACTGTGCTACGTACGATGTTCCGTCCCATTCCCACTCGCGTCTCTGTGGCGGTTGTACGGCTCATGGACATCAGTAGTGAAAAGGGGTTTGCTGCCAGCCTGACTGGTCCCTTGCACCAATGGAGTACCATGTCGAGGAATCACCAGCTATTAGTGGTCCGCTCGTCGTCGTAAAGTTGTTTCCGGCCACGAGCGCGAACGGTCGACCCTACGACCATGACCCGCACTTTCTCGACGTACATTTGCCGATATGTCTTCGTGCAAGTTCAGCAAACAAGGATAAGCTCGTCCCCGTTTTCTATGCTCCAAGATCTGCCTTCGGGTGTTTTTTGGCCACGCGTGTGATGAACCTGGGAGGTCCTTCATGCTTCTCAGGCGATGGCACTTCCGCTGTGTTGTTAATATGAGCCCGTGTTCTCATCTACGCAATAACCATGAGCGACGCACCTTTTTCAGGGACCGAATTGCCGCCTGAGGGTATTGTACGCCGCACTTGTTCACTATTCTGAAGAAGTTGATTGAGAAAGCTGGTGGAAAATGTCCGTGACAAACTGGTGGTCGTGTTTGACATATCGAGGTGAATTTCGAATGAGAGGCACCGCCCGGAAAGTGTGCACTCCACCAAGGCATCGAAGCGAGTGTCTTTGAAGAACGCATCCAGCTTTGCGACCACCTCGATCCGCGTTATGTTAAATTCGTTGAGCGCGGCCTCGACGGTAGCCTCAGCCACGTTATGGTGCGTCTACAACTGTCTTCGCCGCGTCTAGCGCAGCCTGTGCGACATCTATTCCCGTGCGTTGCAAGCTTCGCCACCTGAGAGCGTCGTCCGCGACGTGATATGCCAGGTACTCCGCAGAATAGATGAGATTGTCGATCGCGCGCTGAGCGGCGCGTGGCCGTGAGAACGGCTTTGCTTGTGTCGATAAAACTTCTGCAGCGCGTACTCAGCGGCGCGGACAGCAACTTGTCCCCGGCCTTTCGGACATCCTCAAGGGCACGTCTCGCGGTTGTCGATCGCTGCAGCCGTCACGGATTCGACATGATGCAAGGCGGCTTGTGCCCCTCGGAAAGCGAGATCACCTGCCTCGCCGACCATTATCCACGGCTTCCTTAGCAAGGGGGACAGCAGCCTTTGCCTCGAGATAAGCCGTGTGCCCTTGATCACGTCTTCAGCGAGCGTGAGGATACCATCTGCTATCACTTTGGCGGCCTCTAGTGCAGCTAATTTTGGGAAAAGCCAACGGAACAGTTCACCCTTGAGACTACAAATAGAGCGGTCAACAATAAGCAGCAGAGAAGATTGATAGGTCATACTCAAAACACGGTACCACGCGCTGTTTCCTCGCAATATTGGATGCGGCTTTTGTGTGCTGTCAATATCGGACTGTAGCCCATCCACCTTACGCTTCGCATCCTCAATGTCGTGTTCCGTCGACCCCTAGACCGCCTGCATGCTGTTTGTCAGCGTCATCTAGTTTCTTCTCTGCCTCGACGACATCTGCGTCCCATTTCGCCTTGGCCCGCGTGACGTCCGCCTCGGCGTGTCGTATCTTCGCAATCGCGTCTGCCCTTTGCATTGCTGGAGTTTGCCCCTCGGCCGCCTGGATGTCTGCATCGTAGTTTCGACGCTGGCGTTTGAGCGCGTCCTGCTTCTCGCGGAGCTGTGTGGTGTAATGATCAATCAACTCTTGCGAATGATTGTGGACCTCTTTAGCGTGTTGCGTCCAGGCATCGTACGCCACTTTCAGCTTTCTCTCGGCATCGTCAATGGATGCTTGGTATTTCTTCTTCTCTCGTTCCAGAGCTTCCCGTATCTGCGGCGATCGCCTCGTCTGATATCTTTTTCAATCGTTCCAACGCATCGACGACCTGGCCCTCGACGTATTCCACCACGTGCTGCTCGAACACAGCGTGCAGGGAGAAGTTGAGGCCGGAAAGATTGTTCAGGTCCACAACGCTTCCCACCATGCGTGCGTCGACTACGATCACAAACATGTGGGCAAACACCAGCTGGAAGGCAAAGGAGAACGTTGGGTCGGGAAGTAGCTCGAGATGAAGTGTGAGGCCGACATGCTCGTCAAGAATCGAGATCATGCCGTCCACCACTAAATATTGGGTGTGAAGGCCCCGATGGAAATATTGACCGTTAGCATCGCCACCATGCTGTCCAGAGATATGCAGCGGACCTACGTGCATCTCACTGACGCTGCCGCGGATCTTCAAGGCTCCTTCGCTGATTTCAGCGGATGCGAAGACACGGACATTGAAAACGGATAGAGACGAAGTGAAGGAGAACCCGGGCGGATAGGTGACAGTCCCAAGCGTGACGCCAGATGAAATGTACAGTTGAGGTCTTTGAATGTGAGGAATGCGGGAGGAATGGGTATATGGAGCTGCGTGATAGCTCCAGCGAAGTAGACTAGATCCTGGATCCCAAGATTCTTGATTTCGCCGTATAGAAGCTCGCCTGAAATGCGTGGTCAGCACGGTCATTATGCCTACAAGTACGAATGACCTACGAGTAGGAATCTCGCTGATCTGTACAGCAACTCTACCCTCCGTGTGCCCGATATTGATGCCCCCTGCGAAGGAAAATGACGTTGGCAGACCCGTCTCGGGGACATGAGGAGGTCCGATCGCCAGCCCCCGAGCTCGATGAATCGGGCCCACAGATACATGTTCGCCGACCCCAAGCGGATTATCCCAGAAACCCATTCATCTCTCCTTCTAGCTTGACCGATTCGCCTTCAATGGTCAGCGCAGCTTTAAAATCAAGAGATCTTTTTCTCGTTCGGGACGGGGATTTGCACACCGGTGGCTATCTGTAACAGGAGCTGGTGCGTGTCAATAGAGAGTGAAATGGGGTCGGGTTGTGATGCCGTGCCCGAGGTGAATAAAAGTGTCGGTTGGGAGTATGGCATCGAGTTTGAAGTCTGTGCTACCATTCCACGACGCCTTGAGGAGTATTCCAGGAAAGGAGGTTCGGCGAAGGAGTTTGTTGAGAGGCTGCACCTGATCAAGTCGTGCAGCGAACTGCACACCTATAACATGATGAACGGCAGGACTCCTCAACATTGATACGGAACGACAAACCTTTGCTGATAGGGTATTTGTGAGGGTTGAGAGGTGATACCGCCGCATCGTCCTTTGACGCGGCGGCGATGAACATGAGGTCTTGGAGGGGCCAAAGTCTTTCATGAACGACTTCTTCAGCACAGGGAACAAGGACCCCAGTGTGGTCGAATTCCCAAGATCGGTAAATCGCCCATAAACTGTCCACTGTAACTGATCACTGGAACCTGGGATCTTGTACAGATGTACGGTCGCCTCGATGGCTGGTAAGTGCACGCCACCGATGAGTTCCACCCGCCCTCCGAGTCTCTATGTCCGTCGACCCGACCAGACCTCGACCTTGGTAAAGGAGGCCTGCATGTACGCCGACGAAAGGCGCACTCCAGTCTCCCCGGGTAGCACAATGCTCTTTAGGTCTGCGCGTACAACAACGCCCGTAGACGAGAGATGTACGGTGGCATGATTGGCCTCGTAGAAGCCGAAAGCGAAGCGGTCCACGTCTACCACGAGTCCCTGGGAATCCGAAATCGTGAGTGTAGCAGATCCTATCGAGATGTCGACGTGACTCGGCGGTTCGAGATGTGCCCCAGAATAATGATGGAATAAACTAGCGACGCCTTCGGGCCAAATCCTTCAACATGGGCTGAGAGATCGTAATGTCCGCGCGGAGTGAAGGTTCCCCTTAGCACTACGTCAACAGTACTGAGCGATAAGTATGCGCCGATGGTGAATTGCAGAGACTCCTTCACACGAGCCCTTCGAGACAGTTGCTTGCAGCTCTACGTCGTTTCAGCTAAAGGTTACCCGTGTCAAACGGAAGTATTGGCGGGAACGTAAGGCGTCACGTACATCGATCCCAGTGCCACCAAACGCATTCTTCCATATATCGCCCTTGAGACTTGCGTCCAGATTAAGAACACCTCCAACTTCTCTCAGGTTGAAGGATAGATCAAGAGGTGTGATTGACCCAGGAACTTCGACATGCATGTCTCCAAACAGCTTGAATCCATACCTGTATGCTCCTGGCTATGGGAGTCCAAGTGAGGGGACACTGAGACCAAAGATTGATACGCCTAGCTGGCTGAGCGAGACACCAGGACAAAGTGGTAAGCCTTGTTGGTTTGCAGAAGGTCCCGCTGATTCAAGAATTCCTGTGGCTACAAAGCTTGTCATTTTCGGACGGGAGGTCCCACGATGACCAGGGACCAGCCCAAGATAAAACCGATGCCACGAGCCTTGAGAGACCGCGGCCAACCGATGAGATCAGTGAGGATCGAATGTAGAGACCCAAGAGTCTCGTCGATGTCCATATCGAACGTGATGGTCAGCCTGGGGTAACATGGTCTTGATGCTTGAGCATAAACGTCAGTCAACCTCGAAGGGGTAAGTTAATTAGGACCGAGGCCGCCCTACTCACCAAACGCATGATTCTGGAACGTGATGGTAACATTTCGGAAGCTTCAGATTCCCGAGCGGGTATCCTTAAGGATACTATGAGCATGCAACTCGCGGGCCTGAAAGCTGGGCAGCTGGCACGCTGGTAAATTTCTGGTTACGCGGAGCTGGACGATGCTACTGGGGCCGTGCAACTCTGCAGAGGAGAAACTTTGTACGCGTCCAAGCCAAATAGGTTGATAGTGGCTTCAAGCATAAATCCGGACGCAGGGGGAGGTCCACCGACTGGGGGTAATGTTTGATTGTGTCGGCAGCCCAGACGAGGCTTCTCCATGAGGACGTGGTCAGAAGGGTTATAGACAGCAGCTTCTTCACGATGGAGTGCCGATGCTCACGCTTCATGAGCGTGTGGGTGGAAAGTGGTTTTGTTCGGACCTACATTGATAATCTCGGCGATCGCGGCTTTGCAGCACGCCCGCTGGCGATTCTACGGGTAAGGCTGAAGGCCCTCGGCGTAGGTACATTGCGTCTCTCATGAACGGTCTGTGACGGCCCAACGGGGGTCCCACTCGAAGATGCTGCCGAGCTCTGTGTGGTCCGATACCTTGATCTGAGCGCCTCGAAGTACCTTTCCAAGAATTTCAGAGTCGATTTGCCCCCCTCTAGAATAAGCGGTGAATACTCGCTGAAGGTGTGGAACTTGAGTTGACCAATGTAGCTGCCTTAATGCGGTTCGTTATATCAGCCAATGGGTAAGCACGGATCGATAGCGTGAGTCGTGATTGTACGCACGTAAGGTAGGGCATGCTTATACGCTTGACAATGTGAACGTTCCATGGACACATCGTAAGCGTGAGTCTCCGGAGAAAGCCACGATAGTAGCTCCATCTTCGAAATCCAGGCGCCTTGACATCCCAATCTTTTTAATGCCATCTGTGGGGTCTACCGACATATCATGTTATGTGTGCGCTCGGTGCCTTGCTAATGTTGGGCACTTGATGCTGGTGGTTGGTCCAGCGTGCCCATGCCCTGTATGCTGTGGTCACGCAAGGCTTTTGATAGTCTGCTTCGGAGCTTCTGTTTAACACTCATAACCGAATGAAGCGCCCGATTTCGTAGATGGTCGATACAGACATGTACCGAGTCCATGTGACTATTATTTGCCTTCGACATGTACCAAAAACCTTGCGTCTCATTTGATACGCGATAGCGGTAAAGATAGTGAAAAAAATGTCCTTATCAAAAGATTCTCAGGCGAATTATAGTCCCCCTTCCCATCGTTAAGGGGGAACGCAAACCATGTGTGCGGAGTCGATGCAGTCCCGAACTTTGAAGAGTCAGAAAATAGTCTCTTCACCATCTAGTAGGGAGTAGAGAATTGAATCATAGTGGACCTCTATAGGCCGTTTGTAAGTTGTGTGCGGTGTGGCGTCAGCGACCCCCCGCTTACTTTATCCTTGCCCTTTCTGTTTTTGATGTCAAGATTCCATAGGTCTATCGGTATGTTTTAAATTTGTGATGCCAATTGCATACCTATCTTAGCTGATGTTGGTCTACCCAATAATGCCTCTGACGTGCGTGGGCGGGGCTTGTCCGCCTCTTTTTTACCGTGTCTGAGCATGCTCGTAACTACAACGGTCCTTAATAAACTTAAGCTCATCTCTCTCATCCAGGGACCCCCTTTCTTTTGCCGCTCATCACAGACGTCAAGGTTATTTGGTCATTGAAAGCTTTCTCTTGGCTTTCTTCCGGGTCAGAGGCGCCGCCACCTTTCCTCGGAGCGTGGCTGGCCGAAACCGCCTCATGTGCTGGTCTTGAGCATCTGGGGAGGGCCGAGGCGTGCCAAATCCTCGGCGTGAGGATCGAAGTTTGCTGTGTTAATTCTGAGAGGAGTTCATGTGGAAAGCAAGGACTTGTGTGTGCCTGATCGAAACTGGCGTCTGGAACCTCTTGCCAGTTCCAGTCCATATCTAGTCATGTTTAGCCCGACCGCGACCCGTCGGCCTTCGGTCGGGCCCTTCTTCTTTCTTCTCCTCTGTTTTTTCTTGATATCATTGCGCTTGGTTTTGAACGTCTCCCTCCAACCCTGAGAGGTATCGAAGATACAAGAAACACTTTTGACGGCGCCTGGATCCCAAACCTCTGACACTTTGGGCGCCGAAAGGCGACCAGTGTCGTCCAGGAGGATCGCTGCACCTAAAGCCATGTTGCGCCAGAGAAATGCTTGCTTTGTTCGCGACGGATGTCTTGATCCGATTTTCCATCACCATTTACAACGAGAAATTTGGGAGCTTGGCCATAAGGGTGATCGGAGCCAAGGGGAGTTGTGCTCTATCCCTCGTTCCATGCACGGCAAGAGATGCTTGGAGTAATGTATTCTCCCCCAGACGTTTTCACGATCGTTTTGGTAGATTTCATGGTCCTTCGTACGTCTCCATAAATTCATCTACACCTTTTCCCCTGGAACCCTGGCGCTTGAAGTCGCCCTGATTAGATGAAAAAAGCTGATCCTACATGATACCGCCGCTTCAGCAATAGCAACCCTATGTCTTGAGCATGAAGTTCACCCATGTGTAGGCTGATCCGCTCGACAACATCTGACGAAATAGCTTGCCGGCTGACAAGTCCCTCTCTATCACGACTTGGGAACGACGCCAGCCGATATACAAGGGGACCGTATTTCTTTTGCGTTCGTTCCTCATCCAACGATTGCTATACAGACGGCGCCATGATGGCTGGGTGTTGTCCACCTGATGAAGGCCGGTGGATACTACCGTCATCAGAGAAAAAGTCGCAGGCGAAATTTCCAAGAATGGATCCTGAGTCAGTCCATAGTCTAGCTGAAGCAGGGTGTACGGCAGTCCCGTGTAAGAACTTTAGGCGGACGGTGAGTGGAACTAGATGTGCTGAACATGGAACACAACATTCACGTTATGCAAGTTGTGCAATCAATGTCCGGGGGGGAGGCTGCCGTTCCTAAAAAGTGTCCTCTAAAGATACATGAGGTCCAGTCATTGACACGGAATCAAGTCCGAAAAAGAGACTACCGGATTAGGATTCAAGCTGGGAGCCTGTATCGATGCCCGATCTGCTACATTTTCCTGTCATTATATAGGGCAAATGACCGCAACTGACGGCTTGCTTCTCAGTGTTGTGGCGCGGTGGAAGAGACGTGCGACACTGGTTCGATTTGCGCCGTTGGTGGGCTTACATAGTTATAGGGCGGATGCAATGCAATGAAGCTTTGTTCTGAGGGCAGCGCCGAGTGTACAATAGTTCTGGGTGTCCGCACGCGGAGTATCGCTCGAATCTGCCGCCATGAGAGTAAGCTGAGAACATACGAAACACCCAGGGCCCAACCGATATGCGGGCACTCCGTGGTTTCCCCCATTGGACGCTGGGATCCTTGTCCGTTCAAACAACGTGTCCACTCCTGGCCACTATGTGGTAGCCAGTTTAAGCAAGCTCACCGGGAGTGCGATCATGAGAAAGCGCTATTCTCAAGAAACGCATACCATCAGCGGTCACTGATCTCGTGTATATCAATATCTCCCGCGGGCACGTCTGCCGTTCGAAACATTGGGTTCTCGCCCTCAGTGGCCTTATTGAATGCTTCCGAGTCATACCCTATTGTTTAACAACATAAAACCAGTATTCAAAGTTCAAAGATCTGTATTAGCTCTGTCTTAAGCGTCAACACTTACTTAGGGTATTATAGGATAGATTGCTCCGAAACCGGAATTTAGTGACAGAAACGATCGATCGACTCTAGCTGTCCCTGGGTTTTTCACTATAGTTTTCGGTCCCCTAAGATCAGTGTCAGTATTCCGATTGTACATATTGTTCTTGCACCACTCTCTCCCTTTAGCATAGTCCCTCGCGTGCGTTTTCCAAGCCCTTGTTGTCCACTAGAAGTGACAAGTCTTACTGCGGCCCAGTGTTACGCTACCACAAACTACGGGCATATCTATACAGGTTCATACACCCTAGACTAGTTTTTAGAGGCCTGGTCGTGCGTCTCAACTAGGACGCACACAGGGACTAGTATCATTCAGAACTACAACACCTAGCACCGTTACGATGAATACACCGATCGTACAAATATCTATTTCGCCCGCGCGACTATCTTCGCATTCTCTTCGTTGAGCACTTAGACCCTGTTCAAACCCGTTCACGAATCTGCACCAATTCCTCAAGCGCAAAGCTCCTCGTAATCTCGTCAACATCCGCCTCACTCTCCCCGTGGAAATGCTCCGTCCCCACTCCTAACCAAGCGCTCCTAGTCACTTTGCGATGAGCTTCCGAGTGTGGCGTGAAGATGCGATGCATTGCACCCTTTCCTAGTACGAATGGACGCTGGAATACAATTGGATGGCCAGGAACATGTGGAAACTTCTTGGTTCCCCGGGAGAATTTCCAACAGAGTTTGGCCCGGCTCCAGATGTCGCAGGACAAACGACTGCCGACATCGCACGCACGCATGAGCTGAACGGTCCAGAGCACCGGATCCGAGTCGACAGGACGATGTCATTTCAGTGATAAAAAGATGAGGACAATAACCTGCGGCTGGAGATAATCCCCACCACCCGGTTTTCACCGGGCGGTAATAATACTGAGAGCATTATTCTGCCATTTCTCGTCATCTGCATGCTTTGACGCACGTGCGTGTGTGACCGCGCCTGCGCGTAATTTGGCCACCATGCTTCTCTGAGGATTTTGAGAAAATTCGGACTCGCTTAAGCTGGGTGGAGAGCTGCAAGCGGGGCTGGTCGGTAAGCAGCTGGTAAGGCTGGTAGGGCTGGTAGCGTCGGGCTAGCGAGCGCGTTGGTACGTTACAGCGGTACAGGTTCTTTAAGGACGGAGACCGGGTCAGTCTACCGTTTCGATCAAAAAAGCAGGGTTCAGTGAGTCGATATTCACTAATGGCCATCACAAAGAACTCGCAGTAAGTGATGTCCAGAATAAGGAAATGCGGAGTAGGGCAACCATGGCGCGCACGGGCGGAGCGGAAGTTCTCGGACGCATCGAGCGCCGCCGAAGCGATGGGTTTGGTCTTAGCTACTATAGAAGGGAGGGCTAAGGATCAGGAAGGAGGCTATCAGTGCGCGCACGGCTCTGGTCTTTTTATTGATAAGTAAGACAAGATGGAGAAGAAAGCGAGTATGAGTACAGGCAGCAGGCCACCCAAATCACTGGAGGCGTCTTTCGTGTGGCGTGGGCATTTCCCTTTTCTCGCTATATCAATTTTTCCTTTCGGTACACCGTGAACAGTTGGTAGCAGCACTACAATATCGAATATATTCAATTCTATGCACGCCACACATCTACTCCCCTAGCGCAACCAAAACTCGCATTCTCCGTCAACACCGATTCAAGCCCTTCGCGGTGCACACAATTCCCAAACGCAAAGCTCCGCGCAATCTCGTCAATCTCTTCCTCCGTCTTGCCCCTAAAATGCTCCGCCCACTCTTTCACCAAAAACTCGCTCACGAGGATATTGCGCGAGAGCCGCCCGACGCGGTCCGCGAGCTTCCACACGGGCGCGGGGTACAGCTCCTGGTGCTCGGGCTTGACTTCGCGCTTCACGAGGTCGATGAGCGGCTGGTACACGGGCTGGACGGCGCTTGTGTCCGCGCCCCACGCGTCGATCGCCAGGCGGTGTTTCTTGGCGAGGAAGTCGGCAAAGAGCGTCATGTAGGGCGTGCTGCGCGCGACGTGCACCATCCCCTGGAAGCCGATGTCCTTGTACAGCCAGATGCTCCAGCTCAGGCGGTCCTGCGCGGCGCAGTCGCGCACTGCGAGAGGATGTTTTATTCTGGCGTACTGGTTGTAGCGCGAGTGGTCCCTTAGCACCGGAACCGCTCCCGTTGATCGCCGCCGTGCGCGACCCTCGTACCCTCCGCGCGCATCAAACCGGCCCCCACTCGCGCTCGCGCACAACACACACACAGTCCCGCGCTCGTCCATTTACGCGCAGTCTTCTATCTCGTAGCTCCGCCGACCAGCCGTGCGCCCGCTGCGCTGCGCACATCGCTCCCGACGTACGGCTCGGGGGCCGCATGGAACCGCAAAACACGCTTTTTTTACTGTATGTCATGAATCGCATACGCGGTGTTCGCCCTAGTCACGCGTATGCGCGTCGGCAAACGCCGGAGAAATCACATACGGTGCGAACGTCGTTCACCGTCGAGGAACAGCGCGTGCTTCGGCCTGCATGCCACCATCCCTAATCGCTTCGACGACACGGGTCTGTTAGAACACGCGACAAGGCGCGATCCCGCCGCGCGTCCGTCGGCTCGTTGAGCGGGTTGGTACCCCGCTGAACCCACGGGTTGCCGCGGTAGTGCGCGGCCAGCTCGCGCCAGAGCCACACGGTGCGGTCCTGGAAGTCGCGGTGCGCAGGCCCCAGAAGTTGGCGAGTGGTGGTGTACCGGCGTCGGCGTGCCAGTCGTTTCTGTCTGCTGCCCGCCTGGCGCGGTGTGCAGAAGTCGAGGATCGTGTAGATGCCGTGGTTTGCGCGCAGAGGGCGATCACGCGGTCGAGGTGCTTGAAGCCTTCGGGCTTGAGCACGCGGCGGTTCATGTCGTCTGCGGCGCGTCAGTGGGCGGTACGAAGGGACAAAGCGCGCGCGGCGCACCTTCAAAGTGCCGGCCTATTAGTTGAACGGCAGGGCGGATGCAGTTCAGGGCCCGAGGCTCTTGAAGAACCGCCGCGTCTTCGTCCTGGAAAAAGTACTCGAGGAACTACACGACCCGCGCGTCAGTACAGCGACGGGGTGCATAGGCATGGTGCGCGCGGTGGCACCTTGTCAAAGAAGAGGCCGCGCTTCTCGGTGCCGATGACCTCCTCGAGCGCCTCGCGGATCTGGAACTCGCAGCGCCGGATACCCAGAGATAAAATTCTCCATGCTATCGCACTCGTCAGCTCCCATTCGCGTCAACGCAAAGGGCATACGCACTTCATCCACCCGCCGAGCCCCGCGCCGCGCAGGATAACCTCGTTCCCGTCCTTGTCGACGATCTTCGTCCCGGACACCTTCAGAAAAGCCATAATCGCGCGCAGTGTGATGAGGAGAGTAAGCAGCGTGCAGCATGCAGCGAGCGCAGGCGCCCCCTGCGCACCTTAATACCCCTAGCGCAAGCACGGCCCGGACGCGCCCCCCGCCGTCTCTCGCCCGACACGTTTCTTCCGACGGACCATGGGAGAGCGCAGCCGCGTCCGTAGCCTACCACCCTCGCGGCGCGCGCACACGCCCCGGGGGCACTAACCTCGTCGCGTGTTCGTTTCCCCTGGCTCGTTGGCGTCACCGCTGTGAGTAACGCGCGCCATCCAGCGAAGCTAACCTCTATATAACACCAGTCGCGAGCCTCGAGCCCCAGGACGCGTGAGCTCATTAAGCACGCGCGGATCTCGGTTGCCGACGAAGTTTCCCCTCACGCAGCCCCGCGTCATGTGTGTCTGCACTGGCCCGCGCGCGCACACACATACATATGAGGCCCGCGCGGATGGCCAAGCGGCGACGATGGTCGGGTTTCCTCAAGGTTCAGGGCACAAAGCTTGTCGACCGGCGCGGGGCGGCTAGCGTGGGTCGTCCTGCGCGGCGCGGGCTCGGCGGGTGGCTCTGGTGAGCGCTGCTCTTCGCTTCTGCGCGCGGGGTGCTGACGCAGGGCAGCATGGAGAAACTTTATCTCTGGTGCGTGCGCAGCCGTTTTGCCGGGGGTGGTGAGGTGCTGAGAGCGTGTAGGGTTCCCTGGGTGCGAGTACCAGATACGCGAGACCCTCGCAGACACGATCGGCGTGCGTCCAAGGCGCAGTTCTTCTTCGACAAGGCACGTTTCCCCCCTCCCTCCTCCCTCTCCCCCCTCTGTACTCACACCGCCCCCAGTACATCGAACAACTTCTTCTTTCACCTCCGCCGACGCCTCCTTCTTCAAATCCCTCGGGCTCAACTGCATCCGCATCGCCCTCACGACTACCGGCACTGTCCTCGACCCCCGCGGGCCCTTCTCACCCTCCTTCCCAACTGCTTCACCGCGCTCGACGACACCGGCCGTGAAAGCGCACCCTGCGCGCAACAACGGCCCCCCTCTACGTGATCCTCGACCTGCACACTGCGCCGGGCGGGCAGAGCGGCGGGTGGCACGCCGACGGCGGGACATGAAAACACATCCCCCTCTTCTGGCGCCACCGCGACCTGCAGGACCGCGCCGTGTGGCTCTGGGCGCCAGCTCGCGGCGCACTATCGCGATGACCCCTGTGTGGCAGGCTACAACCCTTTGAACGAGCCCGCGGACCCGAGCCGCGGGGCGGCGCGCCTGCTCGCGTTCTACGACGCCGTCGTCGCGGCGATCCGCGCGGAAGATCCGCACCACGCCCGCTTGTTGCCTCGACGGGAACACCTTCGCGAGCGACTTCTCTTGCTTTCCCGACGCTTCCACGACGGACGCAGCCGCGCGCTGGCCGAACGCCGCGTTCGCGATCCACGCGATTACAGCGGGTACGGGGTTTCCCTGCATCCGCCGGAGCCCTACACGGGCAGCGAGGCGCAGCGCGCGCAGCATGGAGAGGAGCTATCGAAGGAAACGGGAGTGGGCGGACGCGAGGGGGTTGTGTGTGTGGAAAACGGCGAGTGGGGGTCCTGTGTCATGCGCGGGAGGCGTACGACGGGGCGCAGACGGACGAGATTAACAAGGCGCGGTATGCCGTGTTGCGCGAACAGCTTGAGCTGTACGATAAGGGTGCGTTTCCACTCCGCGCAGTGGGGAGCGCCGCTGACGGTGACAAGAAGTAGGACTGGATGAGCTGGAGCATTCTGGTCGTGGCTCTACAAAGACATCGGCTTCACAGGGGATGGTACACGTACTCCTCCCTCCATCACCCTACATGCGCCTCTTCGCCCCCCTTCCTCGCCATAAAACACCGGCTGGCAGTCGGAACCGCCTGGGGCGCGGACGCCTCCTCCGTAAACCACATCTTCATCTTCGAGCCCATCAAGGCCCCTCATCCGCGAGGCGGTCCCCGAGGAGGAACACAGGAAGTTGTATCCCTGGCCGCTGTGGACGCTGCTCGAGTGGGCGCGTGGACCGCGTCGCGCGCACGATTTTGTTGGGGGAGTTCTTGGTGAGGGAGTGGGCAGAGCATTTTGTGGGGCTCGGGGAGGAGGAGATTGAGGAGCTTGCGAGGAGCTTTCAGTTTGAGAATTGTGTGCAGAGGGAGGGGTGAATAGGGTGTTGACGGAGTATGCGGCGAGGGCGGGGGCGTTGGAGTAGACGATTAAGGGTGCGGCAGAGCTCGACGCACTCGCGCAATAGTGTCCGGTTTGAGGTGTCTATAGGGCTCTGGCCGAGTATGCGGCGTGGGATAATGTCAAACTGAATATATGCATGTAAAAATACAATGCTGATTGCTCATAAAACACAGTAGTCCTATTGCCTTGCCTCTGCACGAACCTGTCTCTTCTGGGGAAGGAGATAGTGGAGAGAGGAACTGGGAAGAACTGGCGAGGAGTTTTTGTGGTTTGAGAGTTGTGTCCAGCGCGAGAGGGTTGTGAATAGGTGTTGTCTATGGAGTATGCACGGCTTCGGCGAGGGCGGGGTCGTTGAGGTAGGGCGGCAAGGGTGTGGGAGCTTGACGCAGCGCTTGCGCGTAGTACCTGTTTTCAAGCATTATATTGAAGACAGCGAACCTGAACAAGGTCCCAACAGAGTACGCGGCGTGGGAATCCATGATTGTTCAAAGAGAATATATGCGCGTAAATATACAATGACAATGCTCATAACCGTCCTATTGCCTCTTCCGGCAACGAACACTGTCCCTCGCCTTTTGGATTCCGTGCACTGGCGCAATACCTCTAGTCTTTCAACTTCGCCGACTACGCAACGCTGTCCCTACAACTATTCACAAACTTCGCGTATGCTGTCAGTAAAGCCTCGTCCTGCACAACGCCTACATTAACACCAAACTCCTACAAAAACTGGCGCTGGCATTCACGGGCACCGACAATATACGCTTGACATCTGCCAACGCTCAACTGCAAAAACAGGGCGTCCGGGTGAGGGGTTGCAATTGGGGGGTTTAACCAAGGGTATTTTCTCGGTGGGAAGCTGAGGGGGAACGGTTTGGACAGGACGATGTTGTGTGCGGTTTTGTGGTGAGGAGCAGTAGGGGTGGACCGCTTGCCACCAACGACTGCCAACTCACGAGGACGAGGATGGAGTGAGGCGATCTACGATTATGCATGTCTCATTATACCCTTGTACGTGGAGGAGGGAGATGAGAAGATGAATTGTGTCGGCGAGTCGTTGGCTTATACTTATTGACCGCTGTACCCGAGCGAGCTCCAGACGGGACTGCTTCCGGAAACGCACCTGCCACAAACACACCGCAACACTCAAGCACACCAGTCAACCCTCAGGAGGTCCCTCCTGCCGCGCGTGCTAGGCAAAAAATCGAGCAAACAAGCACAACCGTCGGAATCCTCCTCCTAAACACGCACACATCACACCGCCTCCAAGGTATGGGGGGGCAATACGGGTGGTGATAACGTGAGTAGACCACTACCGGGGGCCACAAAGAGACTCTCTAGACAGAAACGACCTCACTACCGAAGACCAAAGTTGAGTGTAACCCCCACTGGCCACCATCCCCCTCCCCTCCAGGGGTACTCCCTCTCATCCCACCCATCCACGAAGCGTCTCGACCTCCTCCCGCACCCTCGTATCGGAAGAGCCCGCTGCCTGCGGCGCAGGCCGCACCAAGTAGAGCGCGCGTGCGCGGCGCACCCAGCGTATCCGCGAGCCGCCGCGCGGTCGGGGGGGGGCAGAGGAGCTATCACCACGTCGAGCGCGTTGCCTGCGTCCGCGGTGAGAGCAACGTCGAGCGCGAGGCGCCATGGCGCGGGCGGGGCGGCGCGGATGAGAGCGCGTGCGTGATGCGCGGTGGTGAGTGTCGTGTGAGAGGGTCGTCTAGGAAAGGCGGGGGCAAGGTGTGGGTGGGATGTCTGGTCGCGCTGATTTTGCGTCAGCTTTCGTATGGGGGTAGAGGAGGGAAGCGGTCAAACCAGAGGAACGGAGCACACAAATGGTGGGTCTTTGGGGGGGGAGGAGGAAGGGTCGCCAAGCTCGAGCTTCGTCCGCAGCAAAATAACCGCCTCGGTCCAGCCGCGCCGCCCGCCCTCGCCCTGCTGAGAGCGCGCGGGCTGCGCCCGACACAACGAACAGCGCGCGCTGGCCGTTCGCGATGGGGCGCGACGCCCGTCTCGAGGTGCGTGTGGTGCGAACTAGCGCGGGCCAGTGCGCGTCGTCCGTCGGCGCGCAGGGCCTGCGGTGTGCAAGAGCGCCGCGTGGATGTACGAGGCCTCGGGACTTCGGACACCGTGGCGGCCATCGTGGAGAGGAAAACGCGGTCGGGGAGTGTGGTATGGTGGCGAGTGCAAAAGAGCTGCTGGGACTTTTGGTCCAAATGTATCGCGCTTTGTCATGTGGGCTTACGTAATGGCCATTTTCGGCGAGTGTGCGAAACGAACCACGGACTGTTTGTGGTCAACTGCTTACCTACTTTAATCGTTACCAATCGACACCCCAAACACGCGGGCCAAGCAACGAGTATGGATTGCCTGCTTAGGAAGAACTCGATTGTACGAAAAAAAAAGCCAACCTAAAGACGCCCAAAGTAGACCAACGCAGTTTCTTTCAAGGACCCTTTCCACCCCCCGTCGTTCCTAACTTGAGCAGACTCAAACCCATTCGGTAGGGCCAAAGCCCCTAACCTCTCCATCATCTACACATCAAATATGGCGGGAACGGGCACGTCATGGAGGAGTGGTAGAACCGCGAAGGGCCGCGTGTCCTTGTCAAAGCCTGAGTGGAAGATGTTGGACGTCTTTGCAGCAAACTCGTTGCCCTTGACTGGAAAGAGCTGGATTGTGTCTGGTCCGCACGCGATCCCCGACGCTGGCACCCACATTGCGGCCTTCTGTGCCGCACCGCGATTTCCAGGGCCGCACCGTGTGGCTCTGGCGCGAGCGTTCAAAACATATAGCAGAGGGGCAACCTAAACGTATATAGCTTCATAATCACTACAAAGTAAGTCACAGTACGCCCGTTCGTTTTCGTCAACACACCAAGTATGATACATTGATATACACCTCAATTACAAAACCGGAATGGGAGGCTTACTTACTACCCGCCTTCCTCTTGGCAGCGTTTGCTTCTCTCACCTTATAGTACCGCGCTCTTAAGCAGCGCCTACTCCATCTCTCTTCGGCCGAAACGGGCGTCGGCGTCGGCATCGGCACATGCAAGGTACGACCAGAGCGCATTATACCACCACTTGACGTCCCGACCCCCACTCGTCGACGCCCTTCTCCGACTTGTCTGCTAGGACTTTGTTTATGTGACGTCCGACTCTCCGTACACAACGTTAACCCGTTCGGGACGTTGGTTGTCTGTTGATGTTTTTTAATTGGTTCTTGGGGGTCTGTGGATTGAATGTGCGTGTGCTAGAGCAGGAAAAAAAAGACTCACGAGGAGGCGTTTGTACGGGCTCCATGACTTCCTCGATATCGTCGGCGTCCCCACTGGAGACGCATCAGGCGCTGGTGTGGCGTAGAAAGTCGCTAGCAACTTACATTAAACTGTCATCGACGCTCTGTCGTCTTTCTCGTCCTTCTTGCGTGGGCCCTCCAAGTCTGCATCCGAGTCACCGTCGCTGCTCGAGGGCTGTGGTCTGCTGTGTGACGAGTGAGGGCGCGGGCTCGTTTCGGTGGCGTACATGGATTTGCGTGTTTTCCATCCACATCTTTCTTCTGCGTATTTCAATGTCGGTCAGATGGCTCTTCCGGAAATCACGCATCTCCTAGAGGCATGGATAGTTGATTGGAACAACGCTGCAACAGACAAAGTCAGATTGACAAATTGATTAACCATGGGACATACTGTGAAGTTCAAATTTGCCACACTTGTAAAGCCGGTCTTGGTGGCAGTTTCTATCCTGGGCTGAGAGGGGATGGACATGGGTTAAAATTGAATGATATCTTCAAGTGTATTTCATATACACACATTTGACACCAGATAGAGCCCATCATATAACGAAACCTGCCAATGGTGATCAACCCCCATATTTATCTGATTGCACATGTACGTACACAACCCAGTCGGTGCTAGGGGCATATTTAGACTTGAGTCTGGCACCACGAGTCACGCGGACTGGTGTTTGGCGACGGGCGAGACATCTGGGACAAACAAAATGAGCTCCATTGAAGTGTATGAAATGGCATGGCTTGAATGAAACCCACTTGTAGAGCTGCATTCTTGTGGTTATCGACAGAATGACTGATCACGAACTTGTGGGCCGAAAGACACTAGTATATGTAGAATCAACTGCTGGGGTATCTTTCTTGTTCCTATCCAAACATACTCCTTGAGCCCTGTCCACCGCTTCCAACGTAGTACATCTAAGCATCTCCCATCAATTGACATACATTTACGGAACAAAAAATGTTAGAGCCTCACAAATGTCCCCATGATCTTCATCTCATCATATCTCCATTCCGAAGGACGCTAAATGCTCCAACATCTTTTCTACTGTAGGATGCCGCTGGCGCGATTGTGAACGTGGACAACAGATCGGCTAATGCATGACCATTCCCTAGATTCAAGAAGCGGTCCGGTTTAACTAGTTGGTTTATGAGATTGACTTCAGTGCGTTTTGGCCTCGTCTTCACACATCTCCGTACCGAGGGGGACGCCACGAATGGGCCCAATGACAGGCGCCTTTGCTGCCAGGGCCAGCCTTAGAGGTGGATGGTTCGGGGACTAGCTTTCATCCTGTACGTACTGATTTGCGCGTCTTGGAGCCCTTACTACGAGCTCTAGTGTTAGCAGTGCGTGGCATAGTAGGTATCTGGTCCAAAGTTTTATAGCTGCGCCTTATGGAGGCGGCGCGACGCGTTTGGGCAATCGGTGCTCATGAGAGCTCACGATCACTCGTGTCATGGGCGCTGACACTGAAATGATGCTGGTGAAGAGCATGATGTCTGATAGAAGTTGAAACCAGTCTCCGGGTAGAATAGGATTGCGCACAAAACTCATACCAAGAAAACTGTCTATGTTAGTGCCCACGTAGTAGAATTAAGGGCTCACTTCGACATGAGCCATACTTACTCGGTCTCGGCGCTTATCCGTTGTATTTTACGCCACAGCGCTCTTCGCAGGTCTTGCGACTACCGTCACTGTTCACGTTCCCCTTCCGTAATGTCCACGAATTATCCTCAGCTCACAGTCGCAGATATGAACTTCCCGTGCCATGAAACTTGCGGTGTCGTCTGTCGCCTCCCGGTTGACGCGAACGTATGGGCAACACTGGACCCAGGCTCTGGTAGTGAATTATGGCGTGCCAGCTGGCAGCGGGAGACCTCATCACACTTCTGCAGCATCCACTATGTCGCTGAAATCACGCGAAACGTAGCCATGTGCTAGCCAATGTCGGGCCCAGATGCCACGGACGTCATTGCCGATGCCGACGCCGTAAAGTCAGCCTCCCCACTGACGGCTGCCGCGAGCTGGCATCCATATAGGTCCCGTTCGCCAGTTGGCGACGGACATCTTCTGGCTTCCTCCTCTTCTTCACTTCATTTCACTTTGCTTTCTTGCCGCTTTCTGTTCTTTTTTCTTTTGTGTCTTCCTTCTTTCACAATGGGTTTCTTCGGTCGTAATCAAGCACACCTTGGACGTAAACGGTGGGCCTCAGGTCGTTACTCATGCAAAGGTACGTCTGGCAATGCCTCTCATCGGTCGTCGCTGGATGAGCTAACTTCCTTAGACAAACGGTGATGTATCTCAAGAGCTCAGGAAGAATCTGCCTCTGCGGTCGTCGTCGGACGGTACGTCGTTGCCTCATGTAGTCTCAATCATGTTCCAAGCTGACCCCCGCAGCCCCAGTCTTCGCCCGCTGCCGAGGCGCGAGCTCCTGAGCCTCCTCTGGGACGCCGCTCACAGCCCCGAGGGGTCCTCACTCCATCAAGACTCCCTCCTCCGCGACCTGCCCACCGCTCGCGCCCCTTCGCCCGCGCTCTCTTCCACTGCAGTCGGCGCTCACGTCCTTGTCAGCTCCTTCGCCATCCCGACCAGATCGGTGCGAAGGACCACCAGCCTCCGCATGTGTCCCAAACAAACTCCGCCCTGAAGACTTCTCAGTTCATAATCGACTAGGTCCTCGGAGGCTCAGGCGCGGATGCGAGGCACGGTCTACCTCGTCAGACACGTCCACTCTGGTAGAGAGCTCGCCATGAATGGATCATCGACTAAGCGCGAGGCAAGGGAGGAACAGGTGCTCCCGGTGAGCAGACCTGCTGTCTGAGAGCAGGTGTTGGACGCGTGGTGTGCCAAACATCATGGAGTTCCTGGGGAGCTTCCACAACAAGATCCATTACTTTCTGCTCACGGTGAGTGCCATCACCATCTGGCTATATGCGCGCATCTGAAGCTGTTGTCGACAGGAAAACTACTCTGGAGGCGACGGTTGGACGGTCTTCATCGCACGCTGGGGCGCCTCCCAAGCCGCTCGCTCAGTTCTACGCCGGCGAGATGGTAAGTACCTCTCGACTGTCTGCCGAGCCAGCGGCTGACTAGCACGCACCACCCTAGGCATGCGGCGTCAAGTTCCTTCACGACCTCGGACATCTCGCTGTGCACCTCGACATCAAGGGCTGAGATATGTCCTCCTCAGGGCGACGGCCACTGCCGTCATCTCCGACTTTGGGTTCACAAAGCCCGTCCGGGCCCTCCCCGCACCTGGCGAGTTCGAGTCGGAAATTTGTGGGACGCTGTGCTACATGTCGCCGGAGATGTTCATGGGCAAGGGGGATGACCCCTCGAGTGATGTGTGGTCGTTTGCTGTCACCGTGTTCTCGATGCTGGTCGGCAGGGTGAGTGGGCTGGGCTAATAGGTTTGTGAATGCTGTTACTGATTGTGCTGGTAGACTCCCTGGGAGGCGGAGGACCCTTACAGGGCCGGGTTTCATCCGATGACTCCATTCAAGAAATGGCTCGGTGGCGACTACATGGACAAGAAGTCGAAAGCGTTCCTGCAGACTGTGAGTGCATTTACCTTCTCATATTATATTCGTTCTAATGACATCTGTACATAGATGTTTGTGATTGACACTGATCGCCGTGCCACGCTCGAGGACGCAATGAACCACCCTTGTGGTGGGGCAAGCCGTGAGCACTTCCTTCTCACTCATATCGAATATATACACTGATACACACGTCCTCCAGCGACTGGAAGGCCCTCGCTTCCGGCACCGCTCCCCTTCCCGACGTCGGCAACCCTCCCGAGGAGCACAAACCCGCCTTCCGCTCAGGCTCATTCGGCTGCTTCGGCGCGAGCGACGTGTACACCATCGACCCGTGCCCCGAGTTCTTCTACGCGTCGTCGGCTCTGGCTGTGGCCCCGCGGCAGTACTACGATGCCGACGACGACGACCTGTACTGGGAGGACAACAGGTCTACTCCTTACCTCGGCCGCTTTGAGGATGTCCCTCTCGAGGGCGGCGAGGACGGTCCGTTCGAAGATGAGAGCGTCCCGCCTGTTCGCCCGACGATCGTCTGTTCTGGCTCGGTGCAGCGTGACATGTCCTGTGTCACAGCCACCACTGCCGTTGTCGTCGAGGAGAAGAACGAGTCTATTTCTTGTACTTCTGTAGAGATCGAAGTCATGGTGCAAGAAAAGGTAAGCATGCTGCGTGCGCGTTTCCTAATTTTCATGGCTGATGTATCGTTACCTTGCAGCCTGCTGGCCTCTTCGCCCGCGCGAAGAGCTGGCTCAACACCGTCGCCTCTCGCATCGCCCGTCTCTGCACCCGCCTGTCTTGCTTCTGAGCTCCCACTTGCTCTCGCATCGTCCTCGCTCGTCGGCCTTGGAACCCAAGATACCCCTTTTACTTTGCTTTCATCCTTGTCTTCTTCTCGCTTTGCTTTGCTTCACGACTCCGATGACTTTGACGACCCTCTCGGCGCTTGCGACCGACACGACGATCCAGTAATGTCGTACACCACAGCCTATCCAATTCACAGCCTACTCTTCGGACGGTCGCGACGTTCCAGCAGCGTCGTGCTCAATGCTTTCGATCCACTGGGATCCAACACAGCCTATCTCCAATTTCTTGCGACATCTACTTCAACTCCTGGATACCTACGACCTTCTCATCCGCCTTGTCTTGGTTCTCTTGCTCGCGCCGTCTCGTCTATCTATTCTATCGGTCCTCGGTCTCTCTTCTCTCGAGTCACACAGCCTACCACCCCTTTAATCCCTAATCACTTCTCTGGACGACATCGCTCACCCGTCGACACGGCATCCTCCTGGCACTCTTCAACCGAAGGCTTTTTTCCTACGCATACATCTCCCTCGCGCCGGCCTCGATCCGCCTCCTTCTGTCCCTCTTGACAGTTAGCCGGCGGGATCTGGCCAGCCACGACGACCTCGCTCTACCAACGGCCCGAAAACATCCACAGGCTTAGTCCGACGGAAGTTCTTGGAGACTCACCCTCTCCCTGACACTTTCACTCGTCGACACAGCTGCTTGCACCGCACTCTGGTTCCTCTACTATGGCTCTGCGATTCAAGATTGTGGCACCTACGGCCGTCGGGCGTTAGTGCACACTGGCCGCACATTGGGGGCGGGGATGGGGCTCGTGTGGGTCCGTTGCGATGAGCCTTTGTGGCTCCGCGACGTTGATCCACCAGCCCGGCGATGCCTGCTCTCTTCTGCTTGATGGTTTGCTGGTCCTCTGGTCTTCTTTCGTGGGGTCATGGTTGGGGAGCTGGAGTGTGCGCGAGGGCTGTGGCGGCGACGTGAGTCCGTCTCGCCTGTGTTGTTTGTTCTCTGCTCGCGGCTTCATGGTCATTTCTGAGTCGTGGCTCTGCTCCCACTGGGTTGATGATCTCGTTGCCTTCTTGTGTCTTTTCCCTCAGGGTTGGATCGCCAATTGTTACTTTAGGCGTATCATATTTATCTTCTATAACCGGCCCCCTTATACCTACACATATAATATCCACTGCCGTCGTAATTGTGTTACATACTTAGTCGCCACAATTTCATGTCATTTTTAATACTTCCTTTGCGTGACGGCTTGTCGCAATCAATACGAGCAAAAGACCCTTATGAGCCATGGGCCTGTTTCTCTTCGTTGGCTTATCCCGTCTTTTCATCCACGGCTGCATTTGCGAGATCTTGATAGTTCTGAGCCGGTAGTTTCATTGTTGCATGACGATATATTTGAGGAGTACTACACGAATGCGAGACAAGGTGATAGCGTACAAAGAGCCAAGTCAAAGAGTGGGGATGAGAAGTTCACCGGGAAACCTTTACGCCTCGACGCGCTCAAGCCTCAGGTATTGCGCAGGCTTGTTGTCAATACGTCCTACCGTAGGATAGTTAACACCGGCCATGTTCCAGTAAATCTCCTTGTCGCTGAGCGAGAATTTGAAGCTACGGAGCATGACCGCCAAGACGACCTCTGAAGATGAATTGTGAGTAATGTATACACATCAAGGAGAGAAATGCGTACTCATTTCGAGCTGAGAGAACTTGAATCCGCTGCGGAAATGGGAGATTAACGTTAGCGTGGAACCGTCACCGCAAGGCTGCTAACGTACAGGCAAGCACGACTACCTCCTCCGTTGAATGTCATCCTGAGTGCACAACTATCAGTATCAACTAGGTAGCAAGACGATGGAAGTAACTCACAAGTTCGAGTACACCCCAGGAACATGTGCCTTGGTCAGCGCTTCGGGCAAAGGTGCCAGCCAACGCTCCGGCTTCCACTCAAGGGCATCGTCTCCCCAAAGTGCCTTGTTGGTGTTGCACGCTTCAATTCCGATGTATATGTCAGTGCCCTTCGGTACAGGATCTCGGAGATCAGCTGTCCATCGGTTCCAAGGATTGGTTCAGAAAGAGGCAAAACACAGCATCGTCGCGTGCCCTGTTACCCAAAGTGTGTCGCAGTGAGTTGAAAGCATCATGCAGCATGCTGCAAATACGCACTCCCTAAATATCATGCTCACAGCCGGGTGACTACGAGGAAAACATCAGATACCAGGACCTGCCGCACGGATATCGTCAAGACTCACAGTCGCAGGGTTTCTCTGCAAACGGCGTCGAGGTACGGCAACGCGACAGGGTATCGTAGGGAATGTCTTCACCGTCAGGACTGGCTTCTATAATTTCAGCACGCATTTTGTTCTGCCTATCCTGATCCTCAGCCAGCAGGTGCAGTGTGCGAGCCAAAGAATTCGATGTGGTGTCGGTAGCCGCAAAAAACAAGTAGACTAGTCGCATACTTAAGCCAACGAGTGCAGAATATGAGTGTTGTAGTACGTACGACATCTGACCTAGGAGTTCTTCGTCTGTGAGTCTCTCTTCGGCTGACGCTTGCATATTTGCTTTCACTAATACTGGATCAATACCGTCACTCGAATCTTGGGGTGTCATGAATTGAACGTACTGAGGATACTCATGATATCTTTCCCTTCGCCAATCTGGTGTACGACGGCGTCGTCTCCTTTCTCAAGCGCGGCCCGCTTCCCGTAGAAGATGTTCTTGGATTGCGATTCCATAGCGTTGACGACTTCTATCATCCTGTGCATGTCCTTGAGAGGCACAAGCGATGCCAAAATTCGACCAATCCATGCTGGAGTATAAGGGACCATGTATGGAAGTATCTGCCTCCAAGCAGCAAGGGTTCGAGAAAGCTGGACTGCAGCAAAGGAAAATTGTGAATAATCCTGATGCGCCGTCAGAGAAAAGATGGTGCATTACACAAGATCCTTCAGGGCTTGACCATACACATTGGGTTCGCTCTTTGTCAGGGGATCGAAAAGAATAGCCGAGGCCACCCTGACCAATGAGCTCCAGTGCGGTGCGGCCCATCCAGTCTAGAACGTTGACCTCGGCTGTGGGGACTTGCCCACTTGCGCAGATACGGCATCGCGAAGCTGACGAGCCAAGATTGAGTGAATATGTCAGCCATGAAGGAAAACAAAACTATTACTCGGTGGACCGTGTGGTAGAATAAAGGTGTCATTGTGCGCATGTGGTTAATGTGAAAGACGGGAGTCAGCAGTTTGCGCTGCTTGCGATGAACCTCGCCTGCAAGGGCTTCGTTGAGTACGGTGGTGGTGTTACTAAACGTGGATAGACATACCTCCTATGGAAAGAAGATTGGGACCGAAGACCAAATGGTTCGCCCTGAGTGGATAGGACGAATTATGAGTGAATAAAGACCTTCATACATGATCGTAATGGGGCGTACATCAGTAGATCCTCCTGTACCTCGTACTTTGCTTGATCCTTGAGTAATATACTATTTAGTGCCTTGGTGTCAAAGACGTAGAGATTCTTCTTTGACTAAAAAACAAAGTAAGCATCGAGTCCTTTGAGTAAATGGCCCTACGGTACGTACACCAAAGAAACCGTGAACCTTGACCACGGAGCTGCCGTATCGCTCGGCCAGTCGCTTGTGGAATTCCCATCCGTGGCGATCAAAAAGATCATGAAGATTACCTTGGTAGAGGTTCAGTATTTGCAGAACACGCGTGGTGATATTACTCACCCGTTAATGTAGAGGAAAGGAGGAGGACCTGGTACTTTGTCGAGAGGAGACCGCGTAAGATATCCACGAAGGATTCTCCAGAGGGGCCATGCCGCCGCAATAATTAGGATATAATGGGAGAGAGATGGACTTAGAGAAAATAGGTCCATGAGGTGTCAGGAACGTGAGCTTGTGCAATCTGGCAGACACAGTTAATGCGGCTGATGTATATATACATAACATAGCTCCGGAGTGCCGTTGGCCCGGGAAAAAACTGTATGTATCAGACACTTGTTTCAAGCTGGGGGCTTGCATTTTCTAAATATGCAAAGGTCTGTCTTAGCGGCATTTCAATCGAGCGGGATGATAGGCGTGAAACTAGCCTATGAGGTGAACGGGCTTGACCAACGTCGCCATGTCTCCCGCGTTGATGGCTGTTGGCCTGGGTCGCTCTTGCCTCTTCAATGGTACTGGGAGTGTATAGAAGAAAGACCGACACGGGGATATATCCCGAGACGGTTCAGATCAATCTTGAGAGCACTTGAGGATCGTAAAGTCTGCTTACTGCAATGCTCTGTATAGACTGTGAACGGCTGTGACAATGGGAAAAAGGAACACATCAGAGCAAGAAGAATTCTGGTTGAATGGGCTTCTTACGCGGCATCCACAACAGCCGACCCCGTGTGTCTTCGCGGGGAGTCACTTGCCTCCTGGGATTCGCCGGGGAACGGTAGCCCGAGAAATCGGGCATACGACTAGCTGCTTACTGGTAGTAGTTTGCGTATCTGTACTTGATGCAGTCGCTCTACTACGACAGAGCGTGCCGCGACGTTGACTACTCGACTTCAGCGGCGGAATTAGATAAACGACCAATTTCCAACGAAATGCCGAGCACTCATGCGCAACAGGGTCAGCGGCCACGTTTTCTGCAGAAGGAGTAGTTTTTTAGTAATTTCTGACCAGAAATAAACCTTGTGTGCATACTGGCTAGCACTTGTCTCCATAGTTCGAACGGCGAGTATGAAACCCGAGTCTCGAACCGAGTCGGGAAAGACCATGGATCGACGGTAAATCGACGATCAGATCTTCATGTGCCATACACGTGACCCTAATGGTTCCTCAATTCGACGGACGTGACTGGCGCTCCCAAGTCACAGCGCGTCAGGCGGGCTCCGCGAGCGGTAGCTACGAACTTTGAACCTGAACCGCCATGCCACGCACTGGTAGTGTCACTAAAGGACGACGAGGGAAAAAATCAAAGACGCGTAATCAGTACGTATGACTGAGGAGCTGGTGCAGATTTTATAACCCTTTGGCCGCAGTAAAGGCGCCATCATTGGGGCCATTCGTGGTGTCCCGGTGGGTAGGAGATGGGAGAACAGGCACATACGGAGTGATATATTAGGACCAGAGAGTGGCTGGAAATCTGTGCCTTAGAAAGGGTATGCTCGTCGATCGTGTCCATGGCCACAATATCGCGGGTATATATGGGCGAAAAGCAGTTGTGAGCGTATAGCGTTGTCCTTAACGTGTGAATTTGAAGATGAGGACCACGGGGACCATTTGTGAGCCTTGATCTCATGAATTTCGAGTGTGAGGGAATTGATGAGAGATAGTGTCTACATAGGAAGTGGTGGTCGTGCTCCATGGAGTATGCCCGCCTCTCCGGAAACTGCAAGATAGTACGTTAATTCATTCTACGCATACTAGGTCCGTTTTGGCCCCCAGACCTGCGATCAGTCTTTTGATAACGACAGAAACGCATCTCTCCAAGTGAGTACTACTCATTTTTTCCAGCGTTCAAACTACAACGCTTCGTTGCAGATGTCTGCCCGTCGTCAGACTCCAGTTCGCGTGATTCGCGGTTCAAGCTTAATTCTGGCTACGCTCCAAGTGCTGGGTTGTATTAACTATGTATGTAGACAAATTTAATGCTGAAGCTCAGCAGGTTTCGATATGACGGGCTCTACCTTGTGTCAAATGTGTGTTTCATTGCACAGGATATCCTTCATCTCACCTCACACCCTTCCGTTCTCAGCCTAGAATAGAAATGTCCAAGACGGGTTTTAAAGTGTGCAAATTTGATTTCACCGTGAGTATGTCTTTGCGTTTATAAATCTGCCTTCCTGAGCTCATATGTTGCAGCGTTGTTGCCGATCAGCTAGCGCTGCCCCTAGGAGACGGCTATCCGGAGAGCTACAGAACTGACATCGAGATACGTAGAAGAATGTGGATGAGGAATCACGAAGATCCATACAAGCCACTGAAACAATCCCGGCTCCTGCCTCATCAAGCTCTCGCTCTACCCCTCATAGCTCGTCCTCAGTCAGCGAAAATGGTTCGATTGTGGACTCGGAAGAGTCGGACAAGGAAATCAAGCCTGAGAAAGAGGACACTGACAATGAGAGAAGATAGCTTGATGTAAGTGACCGGCAGCTCTCTACGCCACATCAGTGAGTGATGCATCCTCCAGTGGGGATGTCGACGACATTGAGGAGTAATGGAGCCCGTACAAGACCTTCTGGTTAGTCTTTTACTTGCTATGATATACATAACTCATCTTATAGCTTTTAGGAATCAATTAAGAAAGTCAACAGACAAACAGCAGACTGAACGTGTAATGCTGTGCTGACAGCCGGACGTCATATAAACCAGGTTCTAAGCAGACAAGTCAGAGAAAAGGAGTCGATGAGTGGGGTCGAGATACGAAATGGCCCCCCCCCCCCCCCGGTATGATGCTCTCTGGTCATACCTTGCGCACGCGATGCCGACCCCAAGTTCGATGCCGGATTCAAAGCCCGTTCCAGCCGGAGAAATGGAGAGGTGGTATAAGGCGCGAGAAGCAAAGCTGCCAAGAGGGAGGGAGGTAGTAAGTGAGCAATCTCTTTGACCTCCCATTTTTCATTATGGACTTCTACTTGAGGTGTGTATTGACAGACACATTCAAGATGAACCATAAACTCAGTCCTAACGCAGCATCAGCCACCAGATTATGATAACTATGAAGGCTATGCACTTATGTCCCCCCCCCTAGGTCACGATGTCTGCTATGATAGTCTAAAGCATGCTGCGATGTCAACGACCAAGCTTGTAGGATTGAATATAAACACTAGTCAGTTCTAACGAACCCCCGAGGTTCACTTTGGCAGCCAGTGTCTACCAGTGAGCTGTCGTAATGACACAGTGGGTCACAGCACAGGCTCAGCGAATGTTTGAAGACACTAAGTACATCCGAGATTACAAGATCGGGACAAAAGAGTTTGTCTCCAGAACAAAGTATCAGCGCGTCATATTGGAATTATTATTATCAAGTCCATACTTAGTCTCTCGAACGAGCTGCGAGCTGCCGTGCGGCCATGTCGGCGGGAATCATGGATCGACGTCCCAAGAGATCATCAGATCACCCTTTTGTCCAAGACTCCAAGTCAAAAACGCGAAATTTAAAGCACGTGAGCGCATAGTTTGATAGACGCTCATTATCTCAACGCGTCGCGCGGGTTCCGTGAGCGGTGGCTTCGAACCTCTGTCCTTTACCACCATGCCGCGTACCGGAACCTCCCACTACGCATAGAAGAACCTTGGAACGGAGGGGAAAGGTACATGGAAAACTCTCTTCTATGATCATCTCCTCACTTCAAGGTCATAGCAAAGGGCGCCGTTTTTTCGGCCACATTTACGGTGTACCCGTCGGCAGAAGATGGGAAACAGGTACGTGCTTACGGTGCTGGGGACGCTCGGCATTTAAGACTCTCACATCAGGAAAGATATGTCATATCTGGGGTGCACCCTCCTATTGTCGCTGGCATCTACGGACGACAAGCAACTGGAGCATATAGCGTTGTGCTGAACGGAGAATTCGAAGACGAGGATCTGAGACCATTTGTAATTTTTCAATTCCATTCGACCCTAGCTGCTCTCATTCATAAGAGCTAGTGTTTATATAGGGAGCGGTGGACGTGAACATGGAGTACACCTACTCTATCGTTACTCGACGCGGGCGTTTCTTCTGACTAATATTGCATCAAGGTTCGGTTTGGCCCCCAGGTTTTTGCGACCAGTCTTTTGACAATAGTAGGAACCAAGCGTTACGGGTGCGCTCTGCTTTCTCATCCCATAACAACCGTCGAATTCTAATGGCCATGCTCCAGATGTCTGCCCGTCGCAAAACCCCAGTCCGCGTGATACGAGGCTCTAAACTCAATTCAGAACACGCTCCCAGTGCTGGGTCCGCAATTCTTGTTCACCTCAAATTGGTTTGCTGCTCACGTATTATGCAGGTATCGCTATGACGGTCTCTATCTGGTGGCGAATGTTGGTAGCCGCTACACTCGGCTTTCACTACTCACTGATATATTCCTTCTCTTAGCCTAGGATCCGCATGGGGGAACTGACCAAGGCGGGCTTGAAAGTGTGCAAATTCGATTTTACGGTATGTCTTGTCTCTTGTACATCCCATTCCCTCTGACGTCGCGTCTCGTAGCGCTGTTCCGATCAACACAACCATTGCCTATGGGGAGACGGCGATCCAGAAGACTACAGGTCCGGACCATTGCGATTCGTAGGAAGCTCTGGATAGCTTCTCGACAGTCTATGCGCGATGGAGGATCAACATCTGTCCCCGAATCATCAGCATCCCGGTCAACTCCCAGTCTCGTAGGTGGAAACGGTCATCCTTCATCGTCAGTCGACGAAGATGATGACTGGAGTATGGAGGAAGAGGAGCCTGACGATGATATATTGTATGTCGTTGTGGTTTACCTTATACCTATTAAATAACAACATCTGACTTGACGTTATAGCGGAGACGCCGAAGACGTCGAGAAAGAAATGGGACCTGTACAAGATCATCTTGTAAGTCTCGTTGAGTGTTTGCCTACTTTGCTTCTCTAACGGCGTTTCAGGATTGTTGAAGCGATCGACAGGCAGAACAAGAGCTAAAAAGGCGGCTCTTTGTCGTGCGCCAAATTGGTCAACACGTCAACAAAGTCCTGGCAGCTAAAAGAAAGGAAGGCATGGACGCAGGTCGAGATGCGCAGTGGTGGTGGTATAATTCGCTTTGGTTATACGTTGCGTGCGCAATGCCGACCCCAACTCCTCCCCAACCTGACAAAATGGGGAGGAGATATACAACAAGTATGAGGCAAAGGCGAAAACGCAAACTCGCGGTGGGCAAGTGAGCAATCCGCCCGTGTCCTTCCAACCCGCTATTCCAACCGCGGGCAGATATCAGAGTTGTATGCTCAGTGCTCATCGCTCACAGACCCACCAGCAGCTCATCAACGTTTCCCACAACTGCGATACCTCGCAGTGCTCATTTTTGTCTAAAGTACTCTACAGACCATACATCTTAAATCTTCTTGCATCACATTTTGATTCATTATCTCATCAATGTTCTTGGTTTATGTATTGTCTAATCTTCTTGCGTTCCAATTTGGTTTATTATCCTACCGATGTTCTTGGTTCGTTGTCTAACCAAGCTCTCCACCACATCGTGATTCAGTCATGTGTAACATTTATAGTGTAAACATAGCTGTTCGTATGGAATCATTCTCAGTAGGTTGCTGGGTCAATCAGGCTTCAGGAGTCAATCCATGATTAAGCATCCCAACACCGTCACGTCGACGCGCTTGTCTTCCTACGACGACATCCTTATTACCACTCATTTCTCGAAAACGCTGGAAAACACCCGAATATGGCTGCAACTAGCCCTTCGAGACCCCGACTTTTTTTTTCGACAAGAGTTCCGGCGAAAGGACCAGTAGACCGTTGTGCCCCCGCACTCCCCCGCAAGCAGGGCCCCTCTCGCACACCCAAGGAAAGCCCGGGACCCAGAGGCGCGACTGGATTATCTCTTGGACTAACCCCAAAAGCAAGCTGACCACCGTGGACATCAGTTGTATGCATGCCAGCTCGTGTCCGTCGAGGCTTTGAGGTTAACGGACGTCGCGCGGCGTAGGATGTCTTGAACTATGAGAGCTTTCTGAATCTCGCCGAGGAATCTCAAGAGCTCTTGTGTTCGCTCCTCCCACCCACTGCATTCGTCACCCACCAGCCTACCGTACACTCTACGCACCCTGTGCGAGATGAGCCGTGACGGAACACCACCATCCAGCGGACCACACCCTTGAGCAGTCGCCTGCGACGCTGGACCCAATGTTCTTCACCAGCCCATTTCTGCTGTCTGCAGCACATACATTCCAAGATCAATTATTCTCTGGCTGGTTGACACACAAGGCCTCTGAGAGTTGTGGATAAATTCAACCAGGGCGTTCAGGACGCCGCGAGCAACGTCCGCGCGGAGTGGAAGGACGAGGAGTAGCGGCGGCGGGACCATACACCACGAAAACGACCATATCAACTATTGTGCGTATCACATTCAGTCAAAGCGCGGTTTAATGTTGCTCACTATGGAACAAGGGCGGATGAACTTGACTTGATTGAGCTGGCAAAGCAGTCCGAGATTCGAGAAGGGGACTTGCTTGTTTACAAACGAACGTTCGCCAATCTGAAACCTCACTGTGGAAAAAGATGTCTTGGTAAATACCTCGCGAGACTGCTCACATATGGCGACTTGACCCCTTAATCTAGGGTACATTCAATAAATCCACAATCCTTTTCGCTGAACCTCCTCGTCCAACCGAGCACCATTACGTCACTTCCGGGCGACCTCCTAGTTGTTGGCCCGCCCACACCCAAACCACCCATTATATCCATTGAAGGCGTTCTCGCTACAATAGACCTCGAACACGCCGTGCTAGACATCGACGCTCGCGTGCAGCGCGGGGATCGCTTCATTTCGAATCTCTCACGTCACGTCCGCAAGCCTATGGTCAGAGGCAAAGGAGATTCCGGGACATTGTGATCGCAGCTTCTCGTGCTGCGAAGGCTTTGACGGTGTGGAGGTGGAAGGAAGATGTGGTGACAGACATGGAGATGCAATTGTCGCTCGAGCGAGGCGCAAGGACACCTGTGGGGAGCGTATTCTATCTTCGTCGAGCGTGAACAAAGCCGGATGCCCTCATACCTTCGTTAGTAAGTATTTTATTCCCTTCAGACGTGAGGCTAATGATCATTTGCCAAGACGCATGCTCATGTTAATAATCATCTATCGCCGGAACGAATCATAATACATTCAATGAGTAGGCCATTGAGTTCCGCTGAGATTGGAGTCATGGTGTCCTAAAATGACTGCTATCTATCGGCCGCAGATTTGCTATCCGAGTCTGCGTCTCGTAGCGTTGGCGAAGCCGCCATCGGCTGAGCGATTCGACACCAAAGTCAGTGCTGCAAAAGGTTTTCAAACCCGGCTTTAGACCCTGCTTACAGACGTAGAAAAGGTTTGGCCCAATTATACTGCATGAGATGACAGCACGGACCGCGGCAGCAATATCGCGTTGAACGCTTGGAGCGCCCATTGAGTGGGCGCTGCCGGGCTTCCGCAGGTCCACCTGAGCGTGTGGTGAAACAGACTAACGACCAGCTGTGCCCGCGGTCGGTCTACCGATGTTATAGCATGCCTAATAAATTGGCCGCCGGATACAGGCGCGCCGATCACGGTGTACTCGAGATAGATATGCCTGCCACCCGCGCCTATACCTCTCTCACCTTGCCCCGTCGACCTGCAGGCTCTTTCTCCCGACCACCATGTCTGGCGCAGAGGTTCGCTCAACCGCGTTTGATCTCGCTTTCCCCAGGAGGCCCGCTGGCTCCCAGAGTCGCATATGGCCCTTCACGCGCCCTCAGCCAGCTGTCGAGGTCCAACAAGGCCCGGAGGATCCTGACTTTAGGCTGCCCGACCGCACCTCTCTAGTCATTGTCTTGCTCATGAGCGGACTCCTCCAGGTATGTTACATCATTGAGGCATTTTGGATCAGTAGAGGGACTGAACTTATACTGTAGATATCCTTCTTCATTGTCGTGTCATCCTCGAACGCCTATGCGCAGCATTTAGGAGGTACATCGACGTTCTCTCCGGTCTTGTCATCGGTATCCCGACAGCCTTTTCCGGATTGGCTTTGCTTCCGCTCATTAAGCTCGACCAAGGTATGAACACACTGTCTTGTAGAATTTCTTGTCTAAATAGCATCACTGTAGGAGGATACAAGGTACCCATGCATTTTGGCTGCGCATCGTCCATGATGGGACACTATCCTCTACGCACTGGCGTACCGCGCCAATTGGCTATACCTAATCCTCATTGGACGCATCGTATCCGGCTTTGGTTTTACCTTTTGGATGTATTCGAAGAGGGTACTGCTCCGACAACCGGATCGTGGGTATACGCAGGAGAACGACGCTCGCCGGATGGATGGTTGTCGGTCAAGGAATCGGCTTCAGTTTCGGGCCATTCGTGGGCGGTCTATTGTAAGTTCACGCTCTATGACGCGGTTCGGTCTGTCAACTGCCATTCACAGGTATAAGATTGGGTTCTCAAACTCTGTGTTCAATGGATACACCAGTCCGGCTTGGATTATGGCGGCCGTCTGGGCTGCGTTCTGGCTCTTTGCGGCGCTCAACTTCAAGGACGTCCCGCGCCCATCACCGACTTCAACTTCTGAAATGGAATTGGAGATCATGCAAGGATCGCGGCAAGCGTCACAAACCGAGGTTAACGCCGCCAAGTCTCGTGATTCACCGAGCCCGAGCCTCAAAACCCCAAGTTGCAGAGGTTGCCAACATCGAACGTGTCACCGAACCTCCTCTCTACCGCATGACTCCGCATGACCGCACCACAATGGGGTGTCCTTGCGACAATGTGTTGGTTCTCGATGACGTGCTTCTTCATCCTGGGAGCCTGGGAGTCTAACATTCCCGTCTTCACGGGCTCCAACTCGCCGCTGAACCCATTCGACTTCAGGCCCCGTTTTGCAGCAGGAAAACTCATCGCACTTGGCGGCGCTTGCACGTTCCCGTTTCTGCTTCTGAACTGTCTTCATCGCGAAAACGCCACCAGGACCGCAACACGCTTGCGATTGGGAGCTCCGTCGGGGCCATTGGATTGTTTATCACGCTCGCACGGGTGCTTAAGACGCCGCAGGACGGTCAACTACGGCAGCTTCTTCGTCTGCTGGTTCCTTGTTGCGCTCGGCTTCAACCTCTGTAGCACTGTCACGATGAGCCTTCTGTCCAAGCAGCTCCCACCACAGTGGAACACGCGAACGAGCATGGCTATTCAATATAGCAATTACACGGGACGGGTTACCGGTGCCGTGTGGGGTGGTGCGGGTGTGAAGGTGGGCAATGCTTAGTTATGTGGGTATGCAGGTTGCTATTGTGGGGACTGGGGGTGTGTCTTGTTCTGCACACTATGGAGGAACCTCAAAGCAAAAACAGGATCAATTTACCACAATATATCCCAGGAATGTACATTTTGACACTGTACTTTGGAGCAGGAATACGTCGGTCATGCATCTGTGCAGAACGTCCTCCAGCAAACCCTTCGTTCTGCAGACATGAAACAAAGGTTTGCAGAGAAACGGCTCATAGTCGAAAGTACGACTTAGGTGTTCGGCCTGCAACGACACAATGTGAGCATAATTATCATTTTCAAGCGTTTGAGTTGATTGCGACATACGCATCCTCTTTTTGCTGCGAACAACTTCCTCTTCAACAGCCGCTTTGGCGAAGGTATCGCCGCGCGCACCGCACGACGCTTCGCCCACGCCCGTCAGCAAGGCCCGTGCTGGCATATCCAGGATCTTCATCTCCTGCTCGAGCTTGCGCGACTGAACGCAAAATCCTGCGCATATGTGCGCCCAAGCGTGGGCGGCTGCCGACGTCTCGAACGTCCTCTCTACAGAGTCATCGGGGCCGCGGATGATACACCAAAGCGCGATCAAACCTGTGTTTATTACAATCAGACAAACGGCCTTGCCCGTGTGCTGCATTACGAGGCGTACTTTATCGCGCCAAACCATCCGGATAAGCTTCGTTGAGCCGCGCCGCTCCGAGCTGGTTGCGCTCGCGCATTTGAGCATCTCGAGCACGTCGCTTGCACTTCTGGTACCTATCGTCGACGATCGCCAGCAGAGTGTACCCCGCAGCTGATCGCTTCGCGTTTGCCTGCACCACTTGTAGCATCCCTTTTCTTGATCGCGGGCATTCGTCCCACGCACGACGTCCACCCAGCGTCTTCCTGCGCTCGAGGTATCTGGCAATTCGCCGACTTCAAGAGGTCCTGCGGTTCTGAGGCCGTCCGAGTTCCCACACTTTTCCGTGTGCGGGGACGTAGCCGATGTAGTTGAAAACGCGTCTTGATTTTCATTGGATGAAGAAGTTGCGTTTTGCTTTCTTCGGGGCTGCCAAGTGTCATTTTGCGCTTCTTTGCGGGTGGGCCCTTGGTACGTGCTGAGGCCGCTTTTAGGCTCTTCGCAAAAAAACTCGAGTGCCGAAGGAGGTTGCCAACGAGTGTGCATGGCGAACCCACGAAGGTCTGCTGGACTGTGTACATCAGTTAAGCGGTTATGGTGTAAATCAATGCGTCTTACACGCGCAATCGAATTGTGGGCTTCGCGTGAAGCATGAACGCACAGTTCGTCATGGCCAGACCTTTCATCTGGAGAAATATCTTGTGAATTAGAGGTGTTAAAAAGAAGAAGAAACCTACCACGGGATCCATTTGTCCGTGTGTCTTGCTTGAAAAAAGAGTCTCAGCTCAGGGTCAATATTCAGACCCTCTAAGTTTGAGAACTACGTTCAAACAGAGCCTGAGATGCACACGCGTCCGCGCTCAGATGATGTGCAAACCAGACTGCTTCGGCATCAGGGTCAAGAAATTCAAGATTTGTCTGCCTTTGCATCGGGCTGTTTTTCCGGTGCATGGAAAAGGCAAAAGATGAGGCCCACTGATATCCAAGTGATCGACAGCCCACGGTTCAATGTCGTATATCTCGACAACTTCGAGACCACTGGACGCCAAGTTTCCCGCAGAAGTATAGTAAACAGCACCTGGTCACTATCATTAGGACGAGCGTGCTTTGGTAAGAGTAAAAGAAAACGCTTCACCTGGATCTGATTCAACAACCGCGAATGGTCCGCCACCAGATCAACTGTGTCAGTCATGCTACAAAGAATTACCGCGCAATTATCTCAAACCTCAGCACATTCTACGCAGCGACTCGGATCATGTCTTGTTCAGACTCACATTCCTTATAATGGGGCTATGTTGCCGAAGTGACACAGCACTGGTCGCGACGGTGACGAGGAGGAATTTTCGGGTTTATTTTTCGCAGGATAAGGGGTTACCACGCCACGACTTTATCCCGCGCCAAACCCATCACGATCCACTTCGTGATGGCGCCTGGCTCTCAAATGTCCCTCTTGTCTGTGGTTTGCTTGCTGCAAGCCCAGCTTGCGCTCTCGCCAAACCCCCGTCTCGATAGCCCTCAATAGCCTCTACACACTCATCATTCCCCCCCAAAAGTCTCTCATATTTGTCTTGCCCAGCGTCCTCTGAGACAATGAGTCTCTGTGTCGGTTGCGCTGTGCGCGTCCGCTGCGTCCCCACCGCTCGCTTTTTCGTCTCAAATGATTCCAGTATCCAGCAACCCAGCGCGAATGACGTACGACGACCCTGGAGTACATGAGATAGCCCTCTCTGATGGCTATGGACAATGTCGACAGGACCGCTTTAGTGGCGGCGGCTAACCTAAGCGTGTCCAATGCCGCCCAGGTGCCCCTTCGAAGCCCCTGATCGGCACATTCGTTGTCCGACGGAGGTGAGTTTTAACGGCAATTCTGTAGTCGCTGATTCTCATATATGTCTCCAGAAGCATGCATAATGTGACAGACGCATTGCCCATGCTGGGGGATACGACCAATATCAAGTGTTGTTATTCTCCCCGGTACTCGCAAACATAACATTGCCCCCAGCCCTCCCACGTATCCAAATTACACTTTACCGCAAGCCAACCCTCTCCTGTCTCGGGATGGGGGACTCCAGCCTCTCAGTGGTCTATCCTTGTTTTATAGCACCGGGAACTACTAGCTTGACCGGGTCATCCCTCCTCCGCTAACAGGGCTGTGCCATGCGCGACGCTTCAAAAGTCTGTGTTGACGAATGAGCATCAGCGAAATCAGATCGCCCCCCCCCTGCGAAACCGAACGCCTTCCCCCCCCCCCCCACAGCGGCTTATGGCTCAAAGACAACGACGGCTGGAGATACCAATGGCTCGTGAATGGTTTGACATCCCAGACGAATTACACCGCCTATGTTGTACAAAACGGTACGAAAACGAGCGGTCCCATCAATTTTGTCACCAAGTCTGGTGAGTTTTTGTCCTTGGAGCATTCTCACCACCTCTTTGACATGTCGCCCTAGTATCATACTCCTGCCCTATCGTGCACTCGCTTCCATATTGCCCATCCGTCGCATACTCTGTCCCCATCGCCCGCCCAAACCTCCCAGCCCTCGCATACACCGACTCCAATTTGCCATCAGACGTCAGCGACCCACTTCTAGACACCCTCACAAACTTCACCATCTCCCTTACCACCTCCCCATGCGGCCGGGATCTCTATAGCCCTCTTGTCACCTGCGCCGACTGCCAGGCTGCCTACCGCACCTGGCTCTGCACAGTCTGGTTCCCTCGCTGCTCGGAATCCAGCCCGAGCACAGGCCCCTCGTCTAGCGTAAGCGGCGCTACGACAACGCCGACCTCCGCGCTTTCTGCCGTAGCCGCCTCCGCCACGCCACGGAGTCCTGGACTGCCGCCATTCGCTCTCCGCGTACAACACGCTCTTACCGTGCCTCGAGACGTGTACGGCTGCGGAACGCGCGTGCCCGTTCTTCATGGGCTTCCAGTGCCCTGTGCCGCGATTTAATGCGAACTTACAGCTATGGTGTTGGGGTATGTGGATAGTGGAGAGGAGGGTGTTCAAGGAAGGGGCGTTACGGGTGTTACGCAAGATCGGTATGGAAATGTTTTGGTGCAATGCAGGATAAGAATGCGAAGGACCACTATGTTATGTCTTTGTATTTATGGATACTGTAGCGACTGATATGGTGTGCTTAGATTGTCCCATGTGTTAATAGGACCCATGAAATTTTCGATTGGTCTGCTGCTGGCGCCGTAGGTAGTCGTCGTGTTGGTGAAGACAGCAGCCGTATTGCTCGGATAGCTCTCGAACGAAGTAGCCCACTTCACCTTACACGTTAGGATACTCCGCTCATTCACGAACATAGCACCGTCGATCAGTAAACTCGCTCTGCTTCAACATGACGTCCGAAAATGATATTCAACACGCGGTGATTCCGTAGCGTCGCTGTACCCTGGCTAGCACATGTATCTGTTTCGTGAGTAAGATTTGTGCTTTTATCGTTTGCTAAACACTACAAAAATGGAGGGTATCAAAAGTGATGACGATATGTGAAAGAATAAAAAATTAATATGGATAGGAAAAGGAATATAAAGAGTCATATGAAAAGATGCGAGGGGGTAAAAAAGTAATAAGCCGAAGCGTAAAGGAAATAAACAGTTGGTATAATAAATAAGGCGTCGAGGAACTCAGGGCAAACCATCCGAATTCGATGAGCAGCACGAGAAGGCATCGCAGCGAAAGACCCCCGGAGAGAACTAGACCACGACTCCAAAGAGACCATAGAGAAAGGCCCGTTAGCGGAACAGACCCACAAGCAAGATGGACTCACATCGCCAAAGCCACTGCCCTCGCGCACACCCTGGCGCCCCACCACGACCCCACGAAAGAAGACCAGAGGACCAGCAGAACACCGAGCAGAAGAGAGCAGGCATCGCCGGACTGGTGGATCAACGTTGCGGAGCCTTGTAGGCTCATCGCAACGGACTCACGCGAGCCCCATCCCCGCCCCCAACGCCCGACAGCCGCCGGTGTCCGATCTTGAATCACAGAGTCGTGCCAGAGAGCCGAAGTGTGATGCAAGCAGCTGTGTCGACGAGTGAACGCGTCAGGGAGAGGGTGAGCTCTCCAAGAACGTCCGTCGAGTTGACTGCGCCTGTGGTCGTTGAGCCGTAGGTGGAACGAGGTCGTCGTGGTCGTCTAGTGCCCGCCAGCCCGATGAACAGGGCTAGAAGAGGAGCAGGCAGGTCCAGATGAGAGGAAGAGAGACGCGTGCGTATAGAGATAGCTTTCTGTTGAAGAGTGCCCAAAGGAGGTCGTGACCCAGAGTGACCGGGCATCCACCAGACGATGAAGGGTGCCGATCGTCGAGAGATGTCGCCAAGAGAAGGAATTAGGGATTGAAGTGGTAGTGGGCTGTGAGACGTAGAAGAAGAGACGATAGAGAGGGAGAAATGTCGTGACCGCGAGAAGATGCAAGGGATTAAGAAAGGGGTATCCAAGGCTTCAGTGGGTGGGTATCGCAGTGGAGGGAATAGGCTGTGCGTCCGATGGGTCAGGGCGTGCCCGAGTCTCGGAATATGTTGCAGAGCGCGGCGTTGCTGGAGCGTCGCGACCGTGGACTCCAAGTCCGAATTGTGTGCATTGGAAAGCACGTCGTTGCTGGAACTTCGTGACCGTGAGTTGATAGGCTGTGGTGAAAGCATTGTAGAGCACGGCGTTGCTGGAACGCCATGGCCGCGAGTGGAGTAGGCTGTGTGGTGAAGAGGCAATAAAATCGAGAGGACGAAGTGTAGGTCGCAAGCGATGAGGTGGCCGTGGAGATCGTACAGTAAAGCAGGGGAAAGAAAACAAGAGTAGATTCCTGAGTCGACGAGATCGGAAGGATGGATGATGTTGGAGTGGAAAGGCCCTAGAGCAAGCAGATACACTTGCAAAAAAAGAGAGATGCCAGAGGCAACGGTGCCGAGCCAGCTCTTCACGCGGGAAAAGAGACCGGCGGGCTGCAAATGACTATATGTCAGCACAGTGACAGAAGTTTCATAGTAGGGAGTAGAACTTGCCTTCTCGACAGAGACGACGACGTCGTCGTTGTCGTGGATCGCGGAGGTGAACTTGGTCTTGCCTACTCCCACGCACTGAGCACCGGTAGCTGCGACACAGGACGTGTCAACCAGTGCCGGGTCCGGAGTCGCGATAACCGAGTGGGAGGACGAAAGAGTGGTGGGCTCCGAGCCAATAGTGCGACCGCCGTCGACATACTCCTCCGTAGCCAGAGCAGTCGACGCATAGAAGAACGCGGGGTGTGGGTCCACACAGTACGCGTCCTCCGCTCGGGTACGGGAAGCGAACATGGTGTCATTGTTAAAGTTGCCCCGCCCGAGCGTGTACTCATCACCCTGTGTGAGAGTGGAGGGGGCATACTCCACGAAAGGAAGGCCAACCTTCGGAATCGGAGCAGTGCCAGAAGCGATAGCCTTCCAGTTGCTGGAAGGGATGTGCATGTCAGTGAATGTGATAAACGATGGCAAGAGAAAGGTTGACTGACATCTTGCGCAACCAAAAGTGACCCATTGCCTCGGTAATTGTCGGACGCAAAGCGGGATCTTTGGTGAGAACCTGTGTCCAGAGCTCGTGTCAATGAGAGCGACCCCAATGACCAAAAGAAGCAATGTTCTCACCTTCCTAAGGAACCACTCCGCCCAAAAGCCTATATAATCCGTACGGAGCCAATCCTCAAAGGGTGTCATGAGGTTGCGGATGGTTTCAACGTAGTCGCTCGAGTCCCAGGGGGTCTGTTTCCGACATAACCTGAGATCATGTACACACAACAGACGCGACGCATTCAACTCACCCTGCCCATCACCATAGCGAAGACGGTAATGCCGAACGACCAGACGTCGTTGGAAAACTGGCAAGTGTCGCCGGTGAACAGCTCGGGAGCCGCGTAGTTCAAGCTCGTCCAAGCAATACAGGTGGGCCGCTTGGACTTGACGACAGACCTCGCATACTGAAAGCGAGAGAGGACGACGTGGTGGCCTTCAGTGAGGTAAATGGTCTCGGCCCTGATGTCGCCGTGCACAATGCCATCGTCGTGGAGAAACTTGATGCCGGACGCCTATGTTACAACGTGTGTCAGCCGCTAGACATGCGGGATATGCGGTGAGGGAACTCACGATCTCGGCAGCGTAGAGCTTCACAAGTGGCTCGGGCAGACGACGACGCCAGCGGCCGATGAGATCGCGCAGGCTACCCTGAGGATAGTGTGCCTACATGCCGCCGTTCAGTATGACTGTACCATGATCATCTCGACCACACTGAAAGCGAATGAACTCACAGTGAGAAAGTAGAACTGCCCCTTGTCGTGAAAGCCCCCCACAAAGTCCGCGATGGTCGGCACGCCCCGAGTGGCGACGTCTTTCAGGGCAATTAGCGCATTGAGGGCTCGGTCTTGCTGGTGAGCGGAACCATTGTCGATGGTGTGCATGGCAAACTCCCTACCGGTGTTGATGTGCTTGACGACAACACCGGCTCCCCCGCTGAGGCGTCCTACGGTCTTGAAGTCGGACGCACATAGCTTAGAAGGCAGACGAAGGCGTTTAGTGACCCGAGCGACCGTGGGGCGACTTGGAGGCTGACGAAGCGACCACAGTCGGGGAGGAAGATGACGAGGCAGAGCGAGCGCGCGGGTCGAGGGTGGGGTCATGCAAGAGAGAGGTCTTGATGGACAGGACTTCGGGGCTGTGTGCGGCATCCCAGAGAAGACCAGGGAGCTCACACTCAGCGCGCGAGTTGAAACTACTCGAAGGCTACGCAAGTCAGTCCTAGATGTTCTTAAATATTCTTTCGACTGAAAGCGACGTACCTTCTCGATAGCCGGGGGAGCATTCTCTTTACCGTCTTGAAGAGCACCCGTGCCGTTTGCAGTCTGTGGTCGTTAGGCCGCGCATATAGTCAACGTGGATAGTCAACGCACCTTTACACCGGTGTCGGTAATACGCTCCTGTTTACGTCCAAACAACTTGAGGTTACCCAGTAAACCCATTGCGGAAGAAAAATAGATGTGAGAGAGAAAACGCGGAGGCCAAAGCAAGAGAAGAGACAAAGCAGTGCGAAAGCGAGGAGGAAGAAAGGCAAGAAGGGTCAGATCTCGAGCCCCAGACTTATATAAACGGGCGTTGACCGATCAAATCCCTTGTGTGGCTGACGGTCAGCCTCTGTATGACGCGAGTGAAGTCTAAATCCAAATCATGAGCCTGCTCTTCTGGATCTGTTAAGTCTGACTCTAGAAGTAAAGCCAAATCGAATCTTATACCATTACCGCAGCAGCAATATGTTCTGTTTAAGCGTCTTCGAGAGAAACATGGTCAGAACAATGCGCCAAAAGGTTTTGGTCGCTCGTGGCGTAGTAGCTCAGAAGAGCTCAAACAGGCACGAAGCGCTGACTACTACGTGATGAGTCACCGGAATGATCCGAGTGAGTGTGCTCATCAGATCCCGATGTGGCCGCTTTGACTCTTGCTTCGAACCCATACCTCTTTCGTCTTTGCGTCGTGGTATTGTGTACTTTGTACAACGCTGCAGTACTGTCTGCACTCGCATCCTGGTGTACAGTTACTGCGCATGCCGCAGCCGCCGACCAAACTACCGAATGAAGGCTTAATTGTCAGCACGAGTCTCGCTACTTATGGCGTGGCATAAGCGTCTCTGAATCAACATGACCTTGTGTCGCGGAACACAAATTGAGGCCCACAATTGCATAGGTGATCATCTCAAATTTCCGCCCTCTGGTGATGGGTGGACTCGAATATCGTTAAGTCATATTCCGCGTAACTCAAGTCGCCGAGTAGTGACGAACGAGAGAAAGCGCGTTAGTTTATTTCAAGTATCCCGTTGACATTGATTACCACAGACCCAGCAAGCGTGGAATCTCGGGCGTAGCAGTCAGCATTGACCGAAGCATCTCTCTGCCGGACCTGAATTATATCGTAAGCCGCGGCCTTCTTGAACCACTCATGGTCTCACGTTTTGGTCTCGCATAGCGCCTTGGTTGAATGTTCACCCCACCTTCCCTACTCATGGAACCGACCTAAACACCCGCTTGAACTACGGGCTCTGAACTCAAGTGCTTCGTTCCTTTTGTCAGCGGTACAAGCCAGACCCTATACTCTGCTGGCACATTGACAATTCGCTCATGAGGTGCTTCGAGACCGAGCCTTCCGCCGACTTTCAGATACTCTGCTGGCACATTGACAATTCGCTCATGAGGTGCTTCGAGACCGATCCTTCCGCCGACTTTCAGAGTAAGCATGCATAAAAACGGTCATATTAAGCTCATATGAATACTCCATAAAAGCCTGAGCCGATCTTTGACCAAATCACACCTTGTACTGCGGCAGCCACCACTCGCCTCTCAAACATGTCTCCTGCAACCAAGGAGATTATCCTCGTTATTGGTGCCACTGGCACGCAAGGAACGGCAGTCATTGACGGCCTCCTCGCACCATCCTCAGACGGCTCTACATCTCCCTACGTAATCCGTGCGCTCACTCGCAATCCCGACCATCGTCGGGCCCAAGAGCTCGCAGTCCGTGGCGTCGAGATATTCAAGGGTCTGCCTTTACTTCATCCATTTGGCCATCTGCTCATGCTACATGTAGGCTCTGCAAGTGATCTGAACAGCGTGCAAGCTGCTCTGCAGGGAGCATATGGCATGTATGTTAACACGGACTCTCATGTGCTCGGTGAACAGCTGGAGGTCTTCCTCGGCATGCGCCTCTTCGAGATTGCCAAGCGTGTCAAGACTCTGCGCCACTACGTCTATAGTAGCCTTGACTACGGCCTTAAGGTGAGCCCAATGATACTGTTGCTAGAGGCAAGATAAGGCTAAGCTGACTCGCAGCTTGCAAACTACGATCCGCATTACAGAGTAGAGCATTACGACGCCAAGGGTCGCGTCGCAGACTGGATGACGGCTCAGCCCTCCAATGTCAGTGAGAGTGGCTTATCGGGGACCTGCGTTACGTCTGCTTCCTACATGGAAATGTTCAATTTCGTACGTAACATTACCCTTTACCCGCATTGCGCTAGCGGCAATAGCTGATGGACGTCGACAGCAACTTTTCACGCTCCCATGACCCGTCGTGCGGACGGGACATACGTCTTTGCTGCCCCTATCGGGGACGGACACGTCCCCGTCATATCCCTACGAGATTTTGGCTTCTGGGCCCGGTACACATTCGATCACCGCGAGAGCATGTGTGCGAAGAACACTTCATATCGCATCCGACTTGGTCGGCTGGGACTACCTCGTCGAGACGTTCCAAAAAGTGACAGGCAAGAAAGCTGTCGCTGTGAAACAAACTATCGACGAGTGGATGGCTTGCTTCAAGGACGTTGATGCGCCTACCTCCCACGGAGGTATCCCGGGGCTCCACTTCCGGGAAAGCTTTGGCGGCTGGTGGGCCATATACCGTGACAATATCACCACGAGGGACTTGAAGTGGATTAGAGAGGTTCATCCGGATGGCGGACACTTTAGAGAGGCTGGATGAGGGAGACGAGATATACCGGAGATCGTTCTGCGCCCCAGTTACTGAAGGATGCTGAGGACTCTGGAGCCTTTGCTCTGAACTTCGATCATATCGAGGGCCACTTTGGGCAAGGCCTGATCCAAAGGTTGTCGAAGGATTTGTTATCGCTTTCCTTAACTAAAAGCTCTGTGTACAAGCTCTGTGTACAAAGACATGTCTATAGGAACAGTCTTCGACCACTTCGGATGTACTCCGGGCTGAAATTGAATCGAAATCCGATATTCAATGCGGCGTGGGAATATTCTTTCCCGGAGGAGCTCCGAAACGCGTCGGGCGAGCGACGAGGAGCAAGCCACGACACGGCCAACAAACAGAACTCAAAAGTTTCTGTATCATACGGTGTCTACATTATTGCAGGCAGATGCTGAGGTGATTACCATACTATCAAGAGACTCCATACCGTCTGTAAACATCCTGAGGTGCGCATTTTGTTCTTCCCACCGACGCACTATTGCTAAACACTCGAGCTGAGGTAGTGAACATCTCATGCATGGGAGACTGAGTATCAAGTTGCCTCACTTTATCATCTATACCACCCAAAGCGAGGTGGAAGCCTCATGGTCGTATGACTCATTTCGTTGGCGTGTTCGAAGCGCGCTGTGCGTTCCGGCAGGATTGGTCCCATGCCACGGTAGACAAGGAGCTGGGTGAGTCGGAGTATAATTCACGCTGAAATCAGCTGTCGCATCCACTTCTATTATGAATCCCATAAGGTAGGGCAACATGTTGTGTGTAGCAGCTTAACATTGAGTTGTCGCTGACGACGGGGATCTCGACAGACATAATTGAAACAGCCCCAATGGATCGCCCACAACGCATTCAAAGTCTCCTCTCTACTCTCTCCACTGAATGAGGAAGACAGGTCCCATCTAGAATTTCATCATGCATTCCTTCCGGTGACTCGACGACTGGCGCCTGTAACCTACAGATGCTTCTATGCCTCACGGTGCCGAGCGAACACTCGTCTTTTGCTCGCCATGGTGCTTAGGGTACTACTACATGGACCAATTCGTCATTGGAAAAGCGCGGCGCGTTCTGCGCCGCGGGCGCTGGCGCAACAAGACGCACCACATTTTCCCCATTGATTTCGCATATATAGACCACCACCACTCCGATATGAAGGACTCATATCCCCAACATTATGTACGTCTTGACTGCTGGCTTAAGCCCTCTTGTAGGACTAATTGCTTCTGGTCGCTCTCTTTGTGATCTTATGGTCCATCTGGAAACTCATTCGTCTGTTCATCATTCCCTCGCCGCTTGATATCATCCCAGGACCTCCACGTTCCTCAATGTGGTCAGGTACGTTCTTACCTTTGCAGTTGATGAAAGATCTGAGCCTTTCTTCAGGCAACATCAACGATCTATTCAACCGCCGTCACGCGGCGTCATACCATGTCCGGTGTGTAGAACAGTACGGTAGCGTTGGTGTGTTCAAATTTCACGGTCTTCTCGGAGTGAGTTATGCAGTGCTGCATTAGGAGCAGGTGCTGATACGTCGTCGTAGGCGAAAGCACTCTAACGTCTTCGACCACAAGGCGCTCAATACCATAGTGCTCAAAGAGCAGCATATATACGAAGAGCCGGAATGGTTCCTAAAGTATTGTCAAAGCTTCTCTTGATAGTTGCCTGGAATAACAGATGTAGGTCCTATCACCTGGTATTTGGCACCAGTCTCGTCTCAACGACTGGTATGTATTAATCGTGGCGATGTAACATGCATGCGCTAAGGACGACTAGGTGCACATCCATCGCCGCCAACGCACAATCGTCCTCAACCCCGTGTTCCACATCTCGCATATGCGCGCCCTCACGCTCGCTCTCTTTTACTCCGTCACGCACCGCGTATGCTTATCATTTTTTCTCACATCCCTTCAACCACTGAACAAACCCACAGCTCAGAACCGCAGTCGCCTCCCAGATCGAACACAATGTGAGCAGAAGTCAACGTCATAGAGTGGACGGGCCGCGTCGCGCTCGAACTCATTGGACAAGGCGGGCTCGGGTATTCGTTCGATCCACTCACATCGCACACGCACAATTCGTACGGCGAGGCGTTGAAGGACCTCCAGTACGTTTTATCCACATCTTCGTATATCCTCTTGCTCTGTATAACGCGGCTGGTAGCCCGACATTAGGGCAGGCACATCTGTACAGGCGGCTGGTCCCATTCATAATGCCGTTTGTGCCTCCATGGGGCAAGGGACACGGCAGCGAGGTACGTCCCAATTGAGAGTGTAAGGAGGGTATGTGAGATTGCGAAGGCTATGGATGAGTACTCTAAGGGGATCTTCTATGGAAAACGGGAGAAAATTGGAGAAAGGGAGAGGAGGCGACGGTTCAGGATGTGAGCTCAGGTCCGTTGAGGTGATGTGTTGAGTATCCTGAGTGAGTCCCTGTGTGTTTGAGCCCGGCGAAGTGCTCAGGATTGCGCTAATGTGGGTAGTGACCGCGGGAGAATGCGAAGGCACAGGAGGGAGGATCGGCTATCTGATGAAGAACTCTTGGGTCAAATTTCGTGAGTCCGTTCTTTGCATTAACTGCTTAGTTCACAAAAAACGGCAAAAAAAAAAAAAAAAAAAAAAAAAAAAAAAAAACAACATACTCTTAGTCAACTTCCATACAAGACTTCTTGTTTTTGCGCGGCAACAGACAACAACCTCAAATGCTCTCGCGCGGACGCTATCGCTCCTTGCCGAACACCGAGATGTGCAAGACCGCTTACGAACAGAGATTCTTGGGGCAAGTTCCGTCGAGTTGATGCAGAGATTCCATACGACGTACTCGTGGGCCTACCATATCTTGATGCGGTGTGTCGAGAAACTTTGCGTCTGTGAGCACCCTTTTTCTGCGCAATCCCAGCCCCGGTTTTGAGCTAATTCGACAACGCTCAGAAATATTCGCCCCCGTTAGCTCGGTCATGCGCGAGTATGTCCACTACTGAGTATCAGCTTGCGCTCCGTGTGCTAATGTAGCCCAAGAGCTCGAGAAGACACTCCACCTTCCCCTTTCCAAGCCCATTTCTACCACATCAGGAGAAGTTCTTACGTCAATCCCTGTGCCAAAGGGAAACGAATGTGTATGTCGCAATTCATGCGTGTAACAGCAAGAACGAAAAAAGAAAGAAAGCCACTCGGTTCAGCGGAAATAGAAAAACGACGTACGCGACGAACCCAAGCATCCAATTGGCGCTAACGCGCCCCTGGGAAAAAGGCCGGCGCGCAGTACACGGAAATGACGTCACGCGACGAAGCTTACAAAACCGAAAACAGGGAAACAATAAATGCTTACCAGTGCGCAGGGAAAAGATGAGAAATGCGCAGGAAATATTAGCTAACCGAAACACTCAACCGCAGGCCCAGGCGAGAGGAGAAATGCGATTGGATAGCGCAGCAGGATCGAGGACAGTATATAAAGGCAACGAGGCCAGTAGACTAGACAGACACATTCAGGCACTCGATAGCACGTCTCACGTAGAAGTAACTACACTCTTCGAATCTTATTCCCAGTTTCCCCCTCTCTTTCCAGTCTCGTGAGGACGCTAGTGGAAGGAACCCACCAGCGCGACACCAGCCCGGAAATACTCTCCCCTTTCCATTCCCATTCCCAAAAACCTCGCACCCCGCTCCCTTCGATACTCCCGTCAACCTTCACCTCCCGAACAACCGGGGAACGTCCGATCTCATCGACCCGACCGCCCTCGGCAGAACCCGAGAGTTCCGCTATTTCACTTTAGTCACGCTCACGCGAGACTAGGCCACCCACCCATCTCTTTTATCTAGCGACTCTCTTTCTGATACGACATCAGTGGAGCCCACCGCGAGGGGGTGATCCATAGACAACCGTATTGAATGAGCACTAGTGAGGACCAAAACCCCCGAAACCCCATTATCCAACCCGAAACCAATAACACCAACACACCACGACCCATCAGAATGACACAAGCCGTTATCCTATCAGCGGTGGACCTACCGCTCCCAGGCACGAAGGGTGCCCCAAAGAAGTTTAAAGGCCATTTCACCGAAGTAGATGACTTTTTAAAGTACTACGAGCGACTGTGCCGGAAATACAATGTGCTTCTGGACGCCGCCGAAAAGATCGAGAACCTCACCCAGTACTGCTCACGAAAGGTGAGAGAGTTCATGGAGGGACTCGAAAGTTATGCCAATCGCGATTGGCCAACCTTTAAAATCGACATCCGAAAGTACTACGAGGCCGACCGAGACAGTAAACGATACAAAGTAAGAGATCTGGAACGGTACATACTTCACACAAGGAACAACACTACTCCGAACATGGCCGCATGGGTACGATACAGCCGAGGATTCATACGAATTGGAGGATGGCTGAAGACGGGAGCGAAAGCTCACCAGCCATGAATTCAACCTGTATTATTGGAAGGGCATCCCTCGTTCGTTCCGGATTCGTCTGGAAGGACGACTAATGAGCCAGGATCCCGACCACGATTTATCAGAACCCTTCGACGCACCCGAGATTAACAAAGCCGCCGAATCCCTGTTGAAACGGGACCGTTTTGATAACGACCGACTGCCCTCCGACTCAGAAGACACCTCGGACGAAAGCGTGTCCGAAGTAAGTTCCGACGATGAATCCCAAACGGACAGCGACGAAGAAACCAAACGAAAAGCCAGGACCCCAAAGGAAAAGAAATCTAAGCTCAGGCCACGGAAGGCGAAGAAACGCGTTTCCTTTCGAGAAATGCTGTCAAGCACTGACGAATCAACCGACGAGTCGGACCGTGAAGGGGACAGCCGCAAAAAAAAAACGAAGAAGGAGAAGAGCCTGAAGGAGAAGAAACCCAAACCTGAAACGGCAGGAGCAGGAGAAAGAGGGATGGAGGACCTGGTATCCCAGATGAGCAGACTCCAGCTGGATGACCCAGCCTACTCCACCTTGTACTACCAGGCCCTGAGCAGGTACCCCCATCTGGAGCGACTAGTGTTGCGCCCTCGCCGAACGACGGTAGCTGCTGCCCAAAACAGTTTCGAGCGGCAAGCCCCTCCCCACCTAGGAAACTCCTTGCCTGCGCGAGACAACCGTCAGTGTTACGCCTGCGGGGAGGGAGGACATACCCAATTCATGTGCCCGCATATGCAGGCTTTGGTTGGGCAAGGAATCATACGAAAGGATGAAACTGGAAGGTTCGTAAACACCGACGGAACCATCATAAGGCGACTCCCGAACGAAACCTTGGTCCAGGCGGCACAACGCCAGGGAAAACCCCAGAGCAACTTTATCGCACTGCAACAGGAGGACAGTGAGTATGAATACGAACACGGGGCGGTTAACCTGAACATATCCGGGCACGAAGGATACACTTCGAAAATCGAAGAAATATTCAGCGACACAGACTGAACAGAAGAAAACAAGATACTAACGGCCCAGCGAGCGACACGATCTTCGACCATGACCCGAAAGGAGAAAAACCGGAGACGGAATGGGACCTACTAAGAAGAGCTGGGAAGCCAGGAAGAGGGACACCGAAAGCGACGTACCTCTGTCCAAGAAGCCGAGCGAGCAGGGTACCCGTCACGATACCGGTGTACGGCCGAATGAACTTGGAGGACGATGACGTGATAATGGAAGATAGGACACAGGAGAAACCGCAGGCGAAGAAGATCGATAAAGAACCACACGCGACAACGACCACCCCAACTGGCACTCGGCGTATCAGCGACGATACAGCCCGAGCAACACGACGGTCCGACCTACAAACACACGTCAATCCAAAAATAATGCTTGACAAAGTCCTGAAACACACCTATCACCCTAGCGGTCGGAGAGCTTCTGGCCGTCTCAAAGGAGATGGCGTACCAAGTCCAGGAAGTCATCAAACCGAAATCCCGGATCCCGGATGTCGCAAACACCGCGGCCAAAGTTCATTTCACGAAAGAAAGGGAATCCCTCGGGCACCCAATGGTCGCAGCCGCCACGTTCGCGCCTAGAACTAGGGGTCAGCTAATCAAACTCAAAATGGAATGCGACGGGGGGTCCCAATCACCGCTATCGTCGACACAGGATCTCAGCTAAACATCGCGCACAAGCGCATATGGCAGCACGCCCTGACTCGACCTATGGATGTAACGCGGAAGGTGGTCATGAACGATGCCAACGGAGGAGAGGGAGTCCTACAGGGATTCATTCCGTCCATTCCCTTGGCATGCGGAAGTGTCATCACCACAGCCAATGTATACGTGGGACCCAACGCACCCTTCGACTTGCTACTCGGGCGCCCGTGGCAAAGAGGAAACTTTGTGTCCATTGACGAACGAGCAGACGGAACGTACCTGTTATTCAAAGACAAGTCCCTCAACGTTCGATTCGAGATGCTTGTCACGCCGGACCCCGACTTCGACCCAGAAATCACCGAGTATATTGCGCAGACACAGCGAGCTGCGGCCATGTACTACCAGGCCGCGGAGCCTGACACGCACGAAATAGAACGGGACCCGCCTCGGAACCTGGTCAAAATGCTTCAGAAATGCTCGACTAATTCTCGAAGAAACCCTCATGCTTTGGAAGCCTACCTAGGTCTTGCGGAGCGAGACTGGAGCATTCACAGCGGGCCTTCCGAGAGCGACTCGGATCCCATTTCAGGTGACGGTCTCGAATCAGAAAGAGCGAGCGAAGACATACCCCAGAAGCACGAAACGAAAACGCCAGGCTACGATGAAGGAAACTTTGAGCTGGGGAGCACGGCTTGCACGGCTAGCTATCGACGATCGCCGAAACCGCTGTCTGCAAGAATTTCACCAGGCGTTGCTTGCGGGAAAATACGAGAGCTTACCTCACGGAGACAGAAAGAATATCACACATTAGCAAGCACAAAAACAGGTGTAAGAGTATAGTGACTTCATGTAGAGATAGAATTGAGGGATCTACAAGTAGTGTATTGAAGAATATGGTGCTAGAGCCTGATGCTATCGGTCACCACTACTGGAACTAACTCCGCGAGGTTTGCTTGCCCTTCGAGCGAAGGCTTTGCATGAGCTCCTTCTCTGGCACAAGACCAGGTTGGGCTGCCCAAGAGCTGAGCACCGTCGCAGCCCCCCGCACCGACTGATCACTGAGGGCGTGGCGCCGCTTGGTGACCGTCAAGCCGCCACGTGAGAATGCTCGCTCGACGTCAACGGACGCGGCTGGTGCAGAGAGGAAGTCGAGGGCCATGCGCGCCATGGGGTCACCGCCGGCATCCTGGCTACTCCAATACATGATTGGGTCTGTTACTTTGGGGAGCGGCAGTGTCGAGAGGTATGTTGAGAGCGCGTCGTGGCCACCATCATCGCCACCGGATGGAGCAGCGCTGATTGTGCGAAAAAAGTCGTCTTCGTCCTCAATGAGTGCAGCGGCATCAGCCTAAATAAGAGATCAGCAAGGCAGAGAACGAACGGTGTGACAGCGGACTTACAGATGCGGACGGGCGCGGCAGCGAGCGCAGCGGGCTTGGGCTTGTAGTGCGCTTCCCACTGCTCACGCAGAAGGCGCTCTGCTTCGGCTATCCATTCAGCGGGCCAATCCTGCTTGAGGAAGTACGACTTCTTGTGCTTCGGATGCAGCACTACAAGGCGGGGTGAGTGAACGTCACAAACAGGGGTTTAGCGTACGTACGGATTGCCATGCGGTACATTATTGATTCGTCCGTTTTTTCGTAGTACTTATTGAGCATCTTCAGGCCGCGCACAGCAGCCGCGCGCACCGGGCGAAGGAGTTTGGCATTGGCGATGGCGTTTTCGAGGCGCGACGTGAGCTCGTCGATGATGGGGATGACTTGGTGTAGGAGCGGCACATCCATCTTTGATATGTGCTCAGTGGCTTGCAGGAAGAACTGGTGAACAAAAGGAGTGAATTAGCACTGAGTTGATAGAGTAATGAAAGCTCACTTTTAACAATGGCCATAGATCCGTGAGAAGCTGCCATTCGATTGCCGTGAGCTTCAAAGACCGTAGCCCACCAGCGCCGCTTCTGTCGTACTTCGACATTTCCAACAACCTCTCGATGGCGGCCTTGAGCACACGATCGCGCGCGCCAATGGCCCTGCGCGAGGGAGTTCCATCGGGTCGCTACTGAACGGACCATCTCCTTTCGAAGTATTCCGGCCTTGTCGCAGCTAATCGCCAAGTCTTCGCGTAAGGTGGGTGAGTGGAATATGCGCTTGGCGAGCTTCGTTAGCTGTGGCGCGGACTGGTTAGCCATTGCAAAGTTGCTTCACTGAATGGGTACGCACCTTGGTAACGGATGGAGCGACCCAGTCGTTTTTCCTCGTCGGTGAGGTTTTGCTCGCTCTCGACCTCTGCGATGATGGCGTCGATGTCGGAATTGTCTGCGGCCCTCACGATCGGCGTCGACATCAAACTCTGGGTCGTTGGCCTCGTCTGTCAGCGCAGCGCCGCCTGCCGTGTCAGTGTCTTCGGCGGCGGCCTGGGCGTCTCCTGACGTGTCCATTATGGGTCGTCGACATCGCTTTCTTCATCGTCCGACAGCTCTTCTTCGTCCGAGGCATCGTCGCCGTCTAGTTCCATGCTGTCGTCGCTGGCAGCGCGCTTGAGTTTGGCAGTAAAGGGCTTGATCATGGCCTGTACACTGAGTCAGTCAATGTCAACGAGACGAGCGAAAGGGCTGACCTTTACTACGAGGTTGAGGATATGGGCCAGGCAACGTACACGCGTGTTCACGGAGTTGATCCCGGGCAAAGCTCTCCTCGAGCTCCGACACCATCGTGTCGTTGTTCGAAGCGTTGTCCAACGTAAGCCCGAGGATCTTGCCATCGATACGGAAATCCCTTGAGGCATCTCGCGAGCTTTTCAGCGAGATACTTGCCTGTATGCGCTTTGGTGAGCCTGTAGGAGTGTTGTCTTTAGCTAAATTTTGCGGAAAAAGAGGGGTGGACTTACTTTATAAAGTCCAGGATGCAAGACTCGATGCGTCCCTGCACGACGCGGTGGACGGTTACCCCTAGGAATGAATAGACGTTTTGGGGACGTCCACCCATCGACGCATATGTGCATGCGTCCCTCATAGGCCTGAACGTGTGAAAGCAATAAGTAACTGATCGAGGGCGAAAGCTATCCGGCAACGTACCTCGAGAGTAGCAGCGAGCCGTTCTTTAGTTGCCTCGAAGATGCGAACTACGTCGTTTGAAACTGTGGTCGCATCGCTCGCATGGGGGTACTTCGACTTTCGCATAGAGCATGCGAAAGATTTCCAAGAGCTCTGGGTCTTGCACTATGACATACGGCCGGTGTCTGCGCGCGACCCACAACGCAAGGAGATATCGCATGCGTTCTTTGGTGTAGGGTCGATCCCTGCGCAAAGTCTTGGATGCGCTCACCAACGGGGGCTTGTAGCGGCGCACACTCCTTCACGTGGCGCATGAGGTTTCCTGTGCCGTCATCCCAGCACGCGCGGCTGACGTACTTCGAGCTGACAGAGAGAGCGAGTCAGTAATGGTTCGTTCAATCGAATCATTTACTTACGGGGACTTTTTGCATACAAATTTATATTTCAATGGCGTGCCGTCGTCCGCCGTGGACTATTTCCGGGGGAGAGCGAAAGTGCTTATAGCACTCCGCCTTCCAAAGTTTCATTTGAGATTCTAAGGCATCAATCACGTTAGAGAGGAAGTATTTCGTCGAGCAACATACGCACCTAGCACCTCCTCAGAGGTCCGCTCTAATACCTTGAACCTTTCCTCCCATAGCTCACGCTTCGTCGAGCGCGTCTTCGCAGATGGACCACACTGCGCTGCTTGATATCTCAACGATGTCCGGCGAGGAGTCTCTGGCGCTGGAAGGGGGCCGGTGTCGATGGGGGATGGGCCTCCTCCACACTTTCGGAGCCGGGAGAGGACGACCGTTGAGCTCCTCGCCGCCCGTTTGAGACGCTTTGGTCGGAGTGGGCTGTCAGTCACGTCAACCTCTGCGCGCCGTTTTGGAGGCATGAGAAGAGGAGAGGCGGGAGGTTGCAGTGTGTCTGAGATGCATTCAGGTCAGTACTTATAGTGTCGCTCCAGCAAACTTGTGCTTACCAGGATGTGGACCGGTTCAAGACCAGTCAGATCGCGGCCCCCCTTGCGATGTGCGTTGGCCGACGGTTGGACGTCATGCTGCGGAGTGGAGACGACTTGATTCCGGTGGGTTTGATTCCGTTATCCGCATCGCCGCCCTTTTGCTTCCTCGCTCCTTGTGGCATCCGACCCGCTCATCCGCCCTTTTCCCTTGCGCAACCTCCGAGTATCTCCGTCGACCACATAAGATCAGACGTACCTGATGCATCACGGTCGTTTCACGCTGTCGCAGCATTGGTGGGGGATATATTTGTACATTATTCTGGGCTTTTTGCCCTGCTGGCGAGTGGTGAGTCGAGGGTCGTCGTAGGCCAGCGAGTTTAACTCTGAACCTAGTTTTGTACGTGCCATCAAAGTGTTCAAGCTCCGCGCGCCCGTCTTCAACAGTGCCAACGACGCGCGCCGGTCAAACCTCGCGTCATCAGGCTCCGCTTGAAGAAAACCGCAGGATACAAAAGGCTCCGCCTGAGCAAACCGCGGATGTAAAGTCCTCGACTCCACACCCTGGACACCGACCGCCTCTCGCCTGCCACCTTCTATGCGGATGCAACCACCAGGACAAGGCAGCTGGGCTACCAAGGGGGCTCCATGACTTTGCATCCTCTGGCCGAGTCCAGCGGAACCTCGGAGCTGCTCGGAGTGTGCCAGACACGGCACTATCTGCCAACCTATCCGTGCAACTTCGCGCAATGGCGGTGGGTTCCTTACCTACCAAGTGGGGCTTTGCTCACTCCGAATCACAGCATAATGACCCACCGGATAGGATTTGCGCGGCGGAGGACTCGGAGCATCAGACAGTGCGAGGTTTAGATATGTAACTAGGGCTTTCAGTGCGTATATATACACGCATTCTTCGGCCACTGTGACACGCTAACTTTACCACCGCAGATACAATGAGCTCGGCGCTATATATTCCATCGTACCTCGACGTTCGCCTCCGCCACGACCGTCTCTCACTAGGGCCTTCATCCAACTATGAAGAGTACACGGTCGAGTATCTCGAAATCACATCCAGCCTGTGGCGGCAGGCTTTTCTGGTAAGTCAACTTCGCGATTATCCAACTCAAGTGTATGCTCACGTGTAACGCGTGTTATTGTCAGGTCCCGAACCAAGCCAACTTTGACTCGGAGTCCATGTCGGGTCCTGGTATGTGTCCCGGCTGTACATGCTGGGGTACATTCCGGTGGCTCCTTTCCGCGACGACAGCACAAAGCCTGTCAACGGCCCTGTGACAATACCTAAGGGACGTGGCAAAAGCAACCAGGGAGCACGAACAAGCCATTGCTTTCACGGAGCAGCTGCTAAGCTGGCAGCTCGGCCATCAGGAAAACGGGACCATCAGGCAGGAAGAGGCGAAAAACGTTCGTCACCTTTGTAGCCGAAGTCACCCCTGAGGACGAGCAGGCTGCAAAGAGCCTGTTGCTCTTACGAAGCAACGCCGGCCCCGGACCTGAACCAACGTTGCAAAGAGCCGATCCTAAGGACGAACGCAGAATTCTGGCGCTCCAGAAACTAAAAGCGGCACTAAGCAACATCTTTGAGAACGCCAAAACTGGTCACTTAACCCGGGACCAGGCAGAAGAAGCCAGAAGCCAGGGAGTCAATATATCCGGAAATATCCAAATATATCTTCCCAGCGCAATACACGCCAGTATATCGACGCATTTGCGATTGTCCACCGTATGCATTTTTATGTAGTAGTATCTGCAGAGACTGGAGGCCTCTTCTACAGCATGGGCCCGAGTCAGCGTTGCGGCACATCAAACTATAGGGAGCCTACCTCGAGACGAGCTTTCTCTGCCTTTGCTTGCTGGTCGTACTCCTATAGCATCCACATGAGTGATTTTCAGTATATAGTCAGCTTGAATACACTCACTTTTTTCTTTGCCTTTGGTACACGGGCCCAATACGCGACGAAGTCCTTTTTGAGGCCATCGGGGTTCTGAGCGCACCACTCTCTACCACACATCGTGCTAGCGAGATAGCCAATTAGATTGCGGTGTGGAAGACAGGACGAGGCTGAGCTTACCGTCCAGTGAGAAGACTCTTCTCATCGAAGGTCAGTTTCTCTTCGAATTGGATTTATTCTTCGTGCCGGCTGTCGGCGGCGCCCTTGTAGTCTAAGCACGTCGACGAACAGTCAATGAGAGTGGAAACGTGACGGAAACGAATGGATAACGAATAACAAACCTCCTGTTGGTTCCCATCGCAAGTAGTGTCACTCGTCGACATGTTTTGTGTGGTAGGAGCGGTCCCCAGCGAGAGACGGGGAGCTCGCTTGGTCCGAAGAGGGCCCAGGCCCAGGGACCACCGTCGCATGGGTTTCTGTGGGTGGCAACAGCTCGTTGGAGCTCTCCGAGGCTGCGCCGGGGGTATTCGAGTCAAGGCCGGATGCCGAAGACTCGTCGGGTCTGCGATTGTCGAGGCCTCCAGCAGGAGAGGTTGCGGAGATTGGAGACTGATCTGGTGGGGTAGATGTATCGCCGACTGCTATGCCCGCTATTGTTAGCGTGCTCGTGCAATTCCAGTGGTAGTGGCGCTATTACCAGAGTCACCACGTGACGGGTTTTGTGTAACCAAGTCTCGTGTCGAATCGGGGGTGGTGCCGCGAGGCGTGGATGGGTCTGTGGTGTCCTGGGCCGGAGCGAGCCGGTCAGCGTTGTCAAAGACGTTCTCGCTGAAAATGCAGTAGGTAAGCGCACACAAATTTTCGCATAAACGAGACCGTTACTTACAGCGGATTCACGACTGTTGGTACGGTTGCTATTGGGATAGTAAGCAGCCATATTACTGACTCGTTTGAAACTACAAACTTACCCCTAGGTGGGACGGCCAGCGGTCGCCGCTGTGTCCTCCAATGGTGGGTCCCTCAGTGTCAGATACTGTCGGTGGGTTGGTTCGTCGTCGCTTACGCTGTTTCTATATAAAACTGAGTTAGTTGTCAAATAACGAAAACGAGAACGAGTTTTAACATACTTGAGTTGTTGGTGCAGAGTTTCGGGAACGGTGTCGTGGGAACAGAAGAATCGCGGTCTGCTCAATCTTCCAGCCGACACTCCCGATGTATCTTGTGAACAGTACCGCAATGTACTCAAACTCAGGGATAGACTCAATCTCATCTCGGAGATACTTGCGCTGCTCTGCCGTTGCCTTATACGCCCAGGATTGTGGTGGGCGGTCACGCTCACTGGCATGTACTCGTGAACCCGGGTCGTAACGGAATGTCGATGCTCTTGAAGACTCGCCTGAAAGTGGGCGCGCATTTCCTCAAGGCCGTCCGCACATCGATCCTGTCACCATTTTTGTCCGTGAGAAAAGCAAAAGCTGCGTCTTGGTCCGTGTCCGCTTCGTTGGCATTGGGTGACGGGCTCTTGCGTTCGCACGGGGATTGGTTGTACCTGTAGATTTCTCAGTCCGGCCCCTTTTTTTCCAGTCACCTTTGTCCCAGAACGGCACGTTGGGAAAATCTTTGCGTTGTAGAGGGGCATGGACTGGGTTTCTCCCGAGTTGGAGCCTGTCGGCAGGTTTGGCTTGCTTGCAGCAGCGCGCGGCTAGAAAGTATTGTGAGCAAGAAGCAACGATGGGGACAGTTTAACGTACATATAACTCTCCAATGATGCTTCTAAGTCTCCGAGACGATTACTGCGAGTTAAATCAGTGAAAAAAGACCGAAAAAAAAAAGGCTGAGGTGAGATACTTGATAATGCCAAACTGTGCACTCATCACTTGCTGTGCAGCCTGATCCTGTTGCTGCATATGAAGCACTTGAGCGAGCATATTGTACAGCTTTTGGTCATGTTGTAGATTCAAGTCGGGTCCGCCGTGTGTCGATGGAGTCATGTGGGGATCGCCAGCGAATGTTGATCCAAATAGACTTTGCGAACGAGATACTGTTCTGGATTTACTTGCAAAATCCAGACGGGGGAAAAGAACCCCGGCGCGGTCCCATGGCGTGCGTGGCTCTGCAGAACGAGAGTCAGGAGGATCGTTGTGGTACAAACAGGGAGAACGTGACTGTACAGGCTCAGTGTCACAGAGGTCACAGTCTCTGTCGTGACTTCCTTGACATATCCGGCCACCGAAACCAAGGCATACACCCTTAGCATCTGTCCATCGTTAGCGGCATTTGTCTGGGCATATCTGCACCAACTATGCCACCCCCGGAACCGGTACGAAGGGCCCATTTCAGTGCGCATTCGTGTTCCCATACACAACGAGCCCATGGTCAGCCCACTCGTCATAGTACTACCTCGAGTACATGTCGACACGGTGAGTGCCAATTTTGCTGAATCGTAAGCAGACTGAATAACAGATCTAGGATTATACCTTGCACCTTGGTCCTGAAACAGCAGAGCACCACTGGCTGTCGCCCGACGTTGACAATGATTTGTCGCCAGCCTCCAAGTTGCTCCCTGCTCTGTGCGAAACACAACATCGTTGTACACCTAAAACACAAGCGCAATAGTCAGAGCGCTGTCCTGATAGACGATAACGAGCCGGAAACCAAAACGAAAATGCCTCAGCAGGCAGCCGTCTAGTCCCATAGAACTACCAGCCCCAGAGACACCTCTGGCTCAACCGGTACCCGACAACGATACTGAAAAGCATACAATGAGTCCTGCTACCTCAGTCACCGAGCCCGAGTCAGAGTATCCATGCTCGGACTGCTGGCGCCACACTTTGCAAGCCAGGCGAGCCCGATGTCCATCACTTGGCCTGTACAAGACCTCTGCCTATATCAAGTGGCCCGTCCGTTACTGGACCCACTTTGCAGGCCCATGCGAGTCGACTTCGTAGCCCACCAAGTCTATCTGAGTCACAGCTTAGATCGTCGCTTGAAGTGAGTTCATTGCACCGTGACCCACCATTATTGGCCCATGCTAATGCTGGTTCCCCACCCTAGACTCAAGAACTCTACGACATTGTTGGGAGATGGCGAGACCCTCGCAGAGCTGTATGAGAGGCAAGAGCAAGCCGTTGGCGGAAAAATCTCGCCTGATGGGACTGGCACAGCTTGATGCCACGCGTAGAGTCCACACGCAAACGCCTGTTCGTCTTTCTCACTTAACCAACACCCATTACTGTATCAACCCGACCATGTACTCTTTACTCGCACCGCTCACAATCACCCATGTTTGTTTGCCTGTCAAGCCCCAGCACTTGGGCCCCCAATCAGCAGCTTAGGCCCCGAGGGATGCGTCCAACATGCCCGAGCTGAGCTCAACGCGTGTGCAGCAGCTCTCTCATGCAAAAGGAAGAGAGCTCCAGGCGCACGTCTTGTGCATCCAGGACAGCCGGCAGAGCTACGAGCAGAACGTGCTTAACCACGAGAGCCGGCTACACGTGGTGCGCGTAGTAATCTCACAGCTCGTCGCATCACATGACGGTGCACTCAGCTACAAGAACAGCCCCGCCGTCGTACAACGGCCTCAAAGACCTACACAGCCTTGCCATGCTCAGCTTCACGCACTCGTCGCGCTTGAGCAAGCCCTACTCCCTGCACGGCCAACCCACGTCTCACGCGACCGACCCCATTCGGCAGCCTCAACGGCTCGCACGCCCTCAAAGCTTGCACGCAACCGCTGGCAACATGCTCAACCCCGCGGCAGCGACGTTCGCAGCAAACTCAACCAGCGTCAGCGGCTCTTCGACAAATTCACTGTCGTCGACTACATCCCCGTTCCATCGGATGCGCGCTGTGAGGGGCCCCCGCGGCGACCTCGCAAAGACTCAACACCCTCGTCCGAGCTCAAAACTCTTCCAGGGCTTCGACGTCCGCGCTGAGTCCAACTAGTTTGTCAGCGGCGTCCTCCTCTACATCCTCCTCCGCATCTTCTTTGGCGTCTTCCACATCATTCTCGTCATCTTCTGCGACTTCTTCATCGGCATCCACCTTCGGTCTCACCCTCCGCCTCCTCCTCGACATCCTTCTCAACGTTGCCATTGAGAGCCGCCTCCTTCAGGCGTAAGGCCGCAGGACAGCCCTCCACTCCTCGATTCGCCGCTGGCGCTCGGCCTCAGCTTGCTGGCACGCTCTGAGCTTTGCCTCCCTGCGCTGCTGCGCGCTAAGTCGCGCGTCCCTCGTCGATCGCGAGTATGACAGCGGCATGGTGATCGCGTATGCGAGCATTGCGGGCCATGCGTCGACGATGTCGCTCCCCGACCTTCTCGCGCTCCCCGAGCTGCTGCATCGAGGACGACTCCTGGAGCAGTGTACACTGTACGTCCCCCTGGGCTCTCCTCTTTTGTTTTCTCTAACCGTTTTGGCTTTCTAGGTGTACTCGACTCCGCAGATGTCCCCCGGTGGCGTCGCTCCACGACCTCAGCCAGCCCAAATACTTCCCGATGCAGACGCCGAAGCCATCTCCCCTCATCCAGTGGCGCCGCTGCTCGAACGCCGCCCCCGAGCGCAACGCGCTTGCCCCTATCCATGCTCAGCTCAACCCTCTCCTACCCCACGGCCGCGCCGCTCACCATCGTCCCGACCGCAGCCTCGCGCGCACACACCCGCGCGCTCCTCGATGATGTCGCCGCCGCCGCTCGCCGGGCCGTTCTTCTCGTACGCCTCCTCCGGCGGCTCGTCCTCACCCTCGCTCCTCGTGCCCCCCGCCGCGATGGACGTCGACCGCACGCCGCGCCGCGCGGACTTCCCGTGTGGCGTGCAGGCGCTCTACAAGCAACCTCCAGGCGACGCGCGACACGGCCGCGACGGAGCTTGCCATGAGCGGCAGGTGATAAGCCAATCTAAAGCCCTTCCGTGAGCGACGGTGCGCCGCGGCGCACGTTCGCGATGGATTCGTACACCGCGGAGCTCGGCGCGCGTTCGGCATTAAAGTGGGCGGGCGCAGAGTGGAAGAGCATGTCGGACGAGCAGAAGCAGCCGTACATCGCGATGGCGCGCAAGGAGGCCGAATCTGCTGCTGTCGAGTCTCTATACGCAGCCTGCGGTCACCACTCACGCAGCAAGCGCGACGGAGAGCCCGTCATTTGCTACCCCACGGTCGCCCAGGGCCAGTGCTCGCGCCGAGCAGACTACTACCCTCTAGGCCTTGTACCCCATGCCTGCACACTCGCCCTTGTAAGTAGCGCCCTCTCTCTGTTTTAGGTGGGCCGTGCGTGGCTACTTGTGGCGAGTGCTGCCAGCGGAGGTACAGGAAAGTGGGGTCAGTGGGCTCAGTAGGCGCATACAGCACGCACAGTGGCGGGGCGGGCGACTTGTCATTGTGATTGTTTTTGTCATGGAGAGTAGCGTTGGCGTGGCTTGGCGCATGAGCGTGCGCCGTGCATGGCACGTCTTGGAGTTAGATGCCCTCCGTGCACTTGGGTGCATCATTGAAACGACTGTACATTGCCTGGCAAGCATGGTGTTTGACTGAGGGCTGCCCCCTTGGGGGACACAACGAGGGTGTCGAGTGGTGCACCGAATCCCAACGCTGTGCCCATTGAGACATAGAATGGTGCGGGTCGTGCAATGATGCAGCTATGCAAAGCAGCTAAAAGCACGCTACCGTCTCGCACGCCCATATCTAGTTATAAAGACGTGATTCCTTGATTAGTGGAGGTGCAATAGACAATATACAATTATTCTGAGTGTGGGGATATGGCACTTGAAGCATAGAACAATAATCTAAAAGCCAATTCGTAGTAAAATGGGTATCTCCTACTCGAGCAACAATTATAGAGAACTATCATCTAGTTATTGTCAGGTTCCGGTACTGTTCCCCTCCGCCATAGTCAGGACATCCAAACCCATCTTCTCAACTACATAATGGCAGCCATGACACTGTTCGTTGATAATTGCATTTGCAATCTTGGGATGAGGCACCATTGCAGAAACGACCGACTCAATGGTATTGAGCTCGACTACGCGAAGCCCAGAGTCCCCACTTGCGCGACAAGACCAAACTGTGCCATAGGATTTTTCTAGAAGAGCCTGATCAGGGCGGCTGAATAGAGAAACCATTGCAAAGGCCTTCTTGGGTTCGCCTTCACGCAAAGACAAGGTGAAGTAGTATCGGACCTCGGCGAATTCGGTTTGTTTGTCTAGCTCAAGCTATGTGTAGTATGAGGGCAAGTTTCACTCGAGACATGGTATATTTAACACACCTTCACCATTCGAGACATTCGAATGCCTTGAGTTCTTCCCTCTCCTTCCGACCATCGTGATCGTGCTGTTTGACCTGTAGGTAGACGTGCCTGGCCCATCGTATGATAGATGGTTTTTCATGCCAGGATTCGTCAACAGACGCGGATTCTCTGAGAACAAATTGTCGCATTGCCTGAGCCTCGGGCCCAGGCAAGACAACTTCCTCTGGATCTTTCTTGTATAACAAGGCATAGCCGCTATCACCAATAGAAATGGCGCCACGAGGGAAGAGTCGGTTCTTCTGGTTCAAGCTCAGGAAACATGTGCTTGATAGCGTTTGTCTGACATCGGCGTACCGTGCGCGTTGAGCAAGGTTTGCAAACGGCTTCGACGGTTGACGAATTTCCTGGCCGAGGTCGCCGATAGCTCGTTCCATGGCGAATTGGGACAAAATCCCGTATGGCCCGACTCGGAAGCTTTCAGGACAAAGATGGATCAAAGCATGGATGCTCTGTCGGACAAAGTGTAATCGGGCTCCTTGGCGGTCGTAGTAAAGCTGTTCGTACTCCTCCACGAACTCGATAAGTAGCTTATGAGCTTCAGCAAGTTGAGCAGTGGTGATACGTCGCTGATACATTATTCGTATCCCTCGCACGAGTTTGCAGAAGTGTACCCAATATTTGTCAGGGAGGACGCCATAAAGAAGTGATGGTCCGAGGCCGTATAGGTATGTCAGAAATTCGATTGCCTTGTAACCACTTGTGATCTTCTCTGCCGGATTACGAGGCGGTCGGTCAAAGGAACCTGGAAGATATGGAGTCGCATCTGCAACAGCTTGCCCGTGCTGCCGCCAAGTTTGTAGGTCCCGAAGGGCAGCCCATGCCCACTGTTCCTTGGTGTCGGGTGAGTCGCACTGTAGCATACCACGCCACAAGTTGATGAGAAGATCTGGGATGTTTAGGCAAACGAGATGCATGATGTCGGCAGGAAAACAGTTTGGTATCCCAAACAACCGACGCTTTGGGAAGGCCACTTATAAGCGATGGTTTAGCGATACCCGTAGTAAGGCGACGCTCCTTGTACATGTGTGAGCGAGGTGGATTGCTGGACATGTGCAAGGTTCTCCCGATAGCGTGTAGCAGCGGCATCTTGAGGGCGTGGTGTGGTGCGCAGCCAGGTGCGAATATCAAGTCCGCGTGCATCGAGCCAGCAACGTTATAGTCACCGGCTGGCCTAAGACAGGCTGGATAGTGGTGTCCTGACCCTGGCTTGTGACGGCCCTGCAGAGGGCAATATAAGCGACACCCGAATCGGCCAGAATGGGCCTACAAGCCCGTTGATAAACTGCATGCCTGGTCCGTCTGCCGTGAGATAGGCGAGGAAAAGGGGGGAACGAACGAAAGACTCGTTTTTGTATTCGCATCCCAAATCATGAGCCCGCCTTCGTGCATAATTGCAGCAATGTGCTCGAAACCGGGGACAAAAGGAACGAGTCGACATTTTTAGGCTTGTTAGGGCCTGGGGATAACCCCACCGATGAGGACATGACGTTTTTGTATCGATTTTCAGGACTTCGATCTAACAGAACCCAAATGTACATCCAGCAGTCAGACTGCTTGCTGCGATAGAGCTGGGCACCGTCAAGCGAGAGCATCACTGAGGTTGTGTCATCTGTGATTTTCCCTGACAGAGCAGCATCGATGTACTCTGAGCCGTGAATCCAGTCGCTAAGCTCAGGAACACAGTTCCCATTTGTCTTCATCTCGTCAAGCACTTTTTGGGTTGCTGCCCGTCGATACTTCATTTCGAGAGCACTCTGAGGTGAGCGATATGCTGCTTGGATTTGGGGACCCAGCGGGTTGGTGAGAAACTGTTGGCGAGCCCGACGGATTTTCTTGCGACTGTTCGGTGCCTGAACTTCTTCATACCGAGCCTCGCCACATTCCGGACAGCGTTCGTGGTCGCGAAATTGGCCAGTGAAACCGTAACAACTGTTGATGCACATGTCATGCACCAACGGGTAGACGCCACTAATATCCTGAACCCGCCGCTTCACTTGATCGTACGAGAGCATTTCGAGGTGGGGTGGGGACCCGTTGAAGGGCTGTGCGAATGCGGTTGTATACTTCTTCTGAAGCGTTGTCGAGAGCTAGGTATATTTCAATCGATCGCCGCAGAACATTGTCCTCTAGGGACAGTTCTTGCTGTGGTGGATGGCGAAGCCGATCGCGGACATCTGGGTGGATATCTGTGAGGTCGAGGGATGCCGTGCGGAGGGCGTCGATAAAGGACTGGGCGGTCTGAAGCGTCTCGATGTGAAGTTCCGGCGGGGCGCCATTCTCTTCGGAGAGCAGAGAATCTCCGTCGGCAGGAGGGCACCAGATCTCTTCTTCGTCGTCCGAGGGATCTTCATCATATGTGAGTGACCGTGGGATATCTTCTTCGTCAGGAATGTCCTCAACGGTGGCTGCAAAAGGACGTGATGGCGAGCACCCGCCTTGGGCACCCTCCAAGCCCTGGTCCTGGATTGGATCACAGTCGGCACCTTCGCCTTGCTCGGATGTGGTCTAGAATATTGATCTGAGTAAGAAAGTTGCACCCTCAATGCAGAATCAGGCATACCGTTGGTAAAGTACTATGCTCTGGAGTTGCTGGGCCAGCAGCGGCAGGCACCTGCGCAGAGGCCGGCTCTGTGTCTAGCGGGCTCGAGGTCCGGCGTCGTTTTGCGCTGTCTGCCTGATCCGACAAGTTGCTGTTGCTTGGAGGTGCTACCGCCGCTCGTTTAGCTGCATTGAAAGCGGCTACCGATGCAACGTATGCTTGCATCGCAAGCGAGGCTGCCTCATAGCTGGGCAGAGCAACGCCACCTGCGTCTTTGACAGCTTTAGCATGCCTACTAAATGTCGCAGAACTGACTGATGTGGGCCGTTCGCAGTTAAGTCCGCAAAAGCATATCTTGCGTGGTGCCATGGACAGCTAAAGCAAAGGAGTCGGAAAGGTTGCGAGGGCTCGAAGAGGCGCAGTATCAGGCGTATTGACGAGACCTGCTTGCAGAAACGCGTCTGCAGCAGAGCGCGTCAGGACGCCGATACACCGAATGGCACCACGCTGGACGCGACAAAGCCCAGCCAATGGAGGTCGCGGTGAAGCAATCTACTCGCGCGTCCCAGCTCTGGGCTTCAACAAGCGCCCGACAAGGTACCCAAGATGGTATGTCGTTCACACTTGGCGCTATGTCAGGATACACAGGGTTACATTACGAGCATAATGTTATCTATGTATATATCATGATATTTCTGGATATTTTGACTTCTCACTG